>JACCGJ010001090.1:0-12705 GCA_013407085.1 Atriophallophorus winterbourni
ATATACACTGAAATCTCAGTACTATGCCACCCGTTGGGACCGAGCAAAAGTGGCATAGTAGCGAGAGTGGCATAGTAACGAGGTTTTGTAAAAAACGGCTTTATTTGCTCAATCGATCAGTCCAAAGCTCTCAAAAATCGTCGGCTGACGCATCTTCTTTCGTCGGATCTCGTTCATCTCGTTGTCTAGCCGGTCACACGCTTGCATCACACCGGGCTTCCCGCTTGTCTGCTGCATGAACATTCGGACAGTGATCCAAGCACGCTGGGCTTCCTCGAACAAAACGATTTCCTCGACGTTCACTTCGTCTTCGCTTTCCACCGGCTCCTCATTGTACAGCATCTCCTCCGCAATCTCCTCCAGCGTGAAGGACCCGCCAGTTGCGACGCGTTCGTCGGCTTCGAGAAAGTCAGGCAGCTCGATCTGCTCGTTATCGTGCATCTTTTCCTCGGCAGGCAGAGCTTTCCAGATCTCGAGCAGCTCCGCATCCTGAGGCTCAGTTCGGATTTCTTCTTCGATAAACTTGGCTTTCGCGAAACAGTTCCTGATTGTCGACTTGCTGACCTGCTCCCAAGCATACCGGGCGACGTGTAGAGCGTCGAGCAACGTGAACTTGAACTCCTTTCCGCGATCGTCCATCGTCTCTAGCCGGCGGCATAGCAACAGCTTTTTATAGTGGCGCTTGAAGTTCTCTATGATTCCCTGATCCATTGGTTGTGAATTGGCTGTCGTATTGGGTGGGAAGAAGACCTGTTGGATGTTGTTCAGCTGGAGCTCGGGAGGGTGGCCAGAGAAGTTATCGAGGCAGACCAGAACTCTGCGTCCCTGCTGGCCGAGTCGTCCGTCCCACGCACGCAACATCTCCTCGAAAATCTCCGCCGTCATCCACGCCTTCGAGTTCGCCTTGTACGTGACCGGGATCTCCTTCTTCTTGAAGAAACGGGGTCTCTTGGAACTGCCGATCACCAAAAGGGGAAACTTCTCGCTGCCGCTCATGTTTGCCCCAACCAGAAGAGTAATCCTTTGCTTGCTTTTCTTTCCTCCAGTACACCGCTCTCCCCTGAAAGCCATGGTCTTGTTCGGAAGCAGTTGCCAGAAGAGTCCAGTCTCGTCCAGGTTGAAGACATCATCTGCAGAGAACTGTCTGAGTAAGGGCCGGAGAACCTGCTGCTGCCAATCAATAAGGGATTGGGAATCCACCGCTCCAGCTTCGCCCTGCACTGTCTTGAACGTGACGCCATTGCGCTTCTTGAAGCAGTCTAACCAACCGTCGCTCGCCATGAAGTCTGGGATGTGCATCAGCTCGGCCAGTTTCATCGCCTTCTCCTTGATCAGATCGCCGCTGACAGGCAGATTCAGTCCTCTTGCTTGCTTCAGCCACATCAGCACTCCCTCCTCAAGCTTCGGGTCTTGAGGCTGCGTCAGCTTTATGCGCTTCGATGGAACTCCAGCTTTGATTGCAGCTTCAATTGCATCCTTCTTGCTGAGAATGCCCTTCACGGTGGTTCTCTTAACTTCGACGCCCCATTTCTTGCCAATCTCCCTCGCCAACTTGGACTGATTCGGCTCCTTCTTCGCAGCATCGATGATCTCGAGCTTCTCCTTCAGCGTAAAGTCGGTTCGCTTGCGTTTCTGAGCTGACATTATGGACTGAATAGTTTGAAAAATAACGATGTCACTGTTGTGAGTGTCTGTTTGTGCGCGCGCTTTCGTGGGTCTATCTATCGATACTTAAAGCAAGAGTAGGAAAGAGGCTTGTTGTTGTGCGTGAGGTCATTGGCTTGTTGTAACTAGGTCAGGGAGAAACATCGCGTGTTTGACCTTGAAACCGGCTGACTATATGCGTAAAATGCGCAAACATGCACTTTTAAATAGCCACAGAATAGTGGCATAGTAACGAGAGTAGGGAGTGGCATAGTAAATTTTTTTTGTATTGAATTTTGTTGGGACCGAGCAAAAGTGGCATAGTAGCGAGAGTGGCATAGTACCGAGATTCCAGTGTATCATACATTGTTCACGCATATTATTGCATTGTTTCCTGAATAGATGACCTCTCACCGTGCCGGTGAAGAGAACCCCTACCTTACTTTCCAGATATCAACAAACAAGAACGTGTGAAACTTACGAACTGTATACTCAATATCAAAGTGCCGGGTGCTCAACCGCATTACGTCGAAGAAAATTTGGGCGCGTGATTGGTTTTCACCCACCTTCAGCCCTGTGCAATTTGAATTTGACCCATCAACGGGTGCCAATAGGGCTATTCCTACCACTAAAGTCGATAGAAAGAGGTCAGGATTATGCTGCCACAGCCTACTATCTTGTGGTTCAAGCCTAAGGCTCGAGCTGTGGTCCCATAAGCTTACTCACAACTTGCACGGATGTGTAATTGCATATATATATATATATATATATATATATATAGTATATATATAGATATATATAAATATATATATATATGATATCTATAATATATATATATTATATAATATGCACCCCCTCGTGTCAGTCCTCCCGTAAACACCTCGATGTTCAAAACACTCCAGCGCGGAGCTCCTCTGCGCTTACTGTCCCAGCTATCGCAACATGTAAATCAAGACCGACGACCTGACTGAGGCCAGGTAAACTCTCCCTTTGAGTGGTGGGTCAAGAACCTAGCCAACAGACCCCTTACTGAGAACGAACAACGCATTCTCGGACGTGGCCTCAACTTCAACTTGAAAGACGCTGATCACACCCAGTTCGTCGCTAATTTGGAGTCGATATTGAAGTCTCATACCTTATCAGAAGATACGCGCGAAGAAGTCCGACAAAGAATTGTACCCGCACTTACCAGGAACATAGAACATACCTCACTCAATAAACAGGAAATTAAAGCATTGAACAAACTGAAACGAGACCAGAACATCGTTATACTTCCCGCTGACAAAGGAAGAATGACCGTCGTAATGAACAAGGCAGAATATATCGAGAAAGCTGAACAACTACTCCGTGACACAACAACGTACAGACGGATAAACGAAGACCTGACAAAACGACTTGAAAAGAAAATCAACGCAACCTTGAAGAAATTGAAGTTCATGGGACAACTGAATGGAGTAGAAGAAACGAGAATGAAGCCGCAAGACTCCACTATACCAAGATTCTACGGATTACCAAAAATACACAAAGAAAATATTCCATTGCGCCCAATAGTTTCTTTGCCCGGAGGACCAACATACAAGTTATCGAAAGAGCTGCGGAGAAAATTGTTATACCTAGTAGCAGATTCGGAACATTCGGTCAACTCTGCCGAACAATTTTTGCGGAAACTGAAGAACGTGAAGATCGAAGAGGACGAACTAATGGTTTCTTTCGACGTAACGGCACTATTCACGTCAATCGACAGAACACTCGCCAAGCAAACTATATCATCGTTACTCAATGAAAAAGGAACGGAACATAATGGAAATCGATTGACACACGAAAGTTTAATGGAACTGATCGAGCTGTGTCTTCAAACGCACTTCAAGTTCAATGGAAAGATATATGAACAAATCCGAGGAACGCCAATGGGATCACCGATTTCCAGCTTAGTTGCTGAAGCAGTTATGCAACGTTTAGAACGAATTGCCCTACCAATAATCCGACCAAAATTATGGATCCGCTACGTGGACGACACCTTCGTGATTATGAAACGTACAGAACTGGATGAATCACATCGACTGCTCAATTGTGTATTTACCGGAATCCAATTTACCAAGGAAACTGAAGTTGACGGCTGTTTACCATTTCTGGATGTTCAAGTGAAGCGGACAAGCGATGGAACGTTAGAGACCTGCGTCTACCGGAAAACCACACACACGGATCAAATACTGAACTTTCACAGCAAGCACCCAAACACTCACAAACGCAGTTGCGTCAGAACTCTATTCAAAAGAGCGGCAACCCACTGCAGTACAGATGAACTGAGGAGAAAAGAAGAAGAATATCTGTTCAAAGTTTTCCAGAAAAATGGATATCCAAGAAGCTTCATACTACGCAACAGGTTCAACCGCCCCCAACAAAGAAACCCAGAAGAAAACAGAAGCAGACGCACTCTGCCCTATATCCAACATATCTCCGAAATCGCAGCTCGGGTACTTCGGCCACTTGGAATCGACATTGCGCATAAACCAGCATCAACACTCCGCAACCACTTCAACAACACGAAAGACAAAGTGGCAAAGTCGAATGTGGTCTACAAGATTACATGCAGACACTGCGAGAAGAACTACGTCGGACAAACAGGTCGCAAACTCAGCACAAGACTACATGAACACCAGTTGGCCGTACGCAGACATGACCGGAATTCACTGATTTCAATACATATTGATCAATTTGGACATGAGTTCGACTGGGACCGCACAAGAATATTAGCCAGAGGAAACGACCGACGGGCGCGAGAATTCCTGGAAGCGTGGCACTCAACAACAAATTCAATCAACCAGCATCTCCAACTGGCTGCAACATATGGACCAATGAGAAACCGCTCACGGAGAAGGCATAACATGAACTCGACCAATCAGCGGGAGTGACCGTGAACGGACAGACAAGCGGTATAATAACCAACGAATTCCAACTACAAGACGCTTCGAAAGAAGTTTTGCTGATGATGTCATCTAGCCTGATGACGAAACGTCCAAGAACAACTACGCAAGCTCGGCGAACACAAGGTGAGCACCATCCACATCCTGAGCTACGAATATTTTCCTCTATTGGCTCTCCCTTTGATCTGGAACTCACTCAGACCGCTTCCAGAGCTAACCTAAGACTGGTGAACTGTTCAACACAGTCCAGACTGAGGTCATCGACCGTCAGAGTGGGCTGCAACCCCTCCCAATCTTGAAGAAGAACCTTACACTTAGTTGGAGCTAAGTGCTATCCGTACCTAGACGCCTCCAATGCTAGCTGGTTCAGGGCATTCTGTAGGAACACCGGATCATCACCAAGCAAAGCAATGTCATCGGCATAATCAAGGTCAGTGACACGGTTACCTGGAAGTAGCTCGATCCCACCCTCAGTGAAGCTACGGAGAGCATTCTGGAGGACATCCTCGGCCGTAAAGTTGAACAAGAATGGGGAAAGCGGACAGCCCTGGCGCACGCCACTGGTTGTGGGGAACGCCGGCGATAGGCTGCCGTAGGCCCTGACCCTCCCTGAAGAATGCGAATAGAGCTCCTTCAAGATGGCGACATTGTATTAATTGTATTAAAGCACAAGCCTGAACCAGGCAAAGTGCCGTACAGTAAGATACTGTACGTGGGCCGAGATACTGTCAGGTTGCCCAGGCCTAGACAGATACGACATACTTAGGAGGGATGCCACTTTTAAGCAAACAGTTCCAAAGAGTAGTTCTGTCCACCGAGTCGAACGCGGCCCGGATGTCCAGAAAAGCTACGATGGTTGGTCGCCGGTACAGGTGTCTGTGCTCTAATAACTGTCGCAGGACAAAAACCTGATCCACGCATCCTCGCCCCGGGCGGAATCCAGCCTGTTCCTCACGGCAACGTAACTCCCGAATGGGCGATAGCCGACGAAGGAGGATGGAAACCAGGAGTTTAGACGCGACAGGAGTCAGGGATATCCCACGATGATTGGAACACAGATTCCGTGCGCCCTTCTTAAAGATTGGGATAACCGTCGATTCACCCCATGACGCCGGGACCCGCTCCTCAGCCCATACTTTGGTAAACAAATCACGTAACTCCGCTGCCACAAGATCACTTCCCTCCTTAAACAAAATCGGGTGGAGGTCGTCAGGACCAGGTGACTTGTGGCGCTTCAGTGCTCGAATTACCTCTCTCACCTCTTGGAGATCAGGCAGGTAAATCCGTCACCAGTTGAAGACCAGTCTCAAAACGGACCGAGAATCATGGTGGGAAGAGCGGGCAGGCGAGATGGAAGCAGCCTAAGCAGTTGGTAACACCCGCAAATTGTTCCAGCTTATACGCTCCACGGGACCCCGAATGCCCAGCTTGAGCGAACTCATCACGGAAGCAGATGGGTCGTTGATTACCAACAGAGAAAGGCGAATGGACCGCTGGTGGGAACATTTCGCTGGCCAATTCAATCAACCGCGACCACTCTCTGTTGCTCAGCCAAGTGGCTCCACCACTCAGTGGCCGGCCCCACAGGGACCACCTACAGAGGCAGAAATTCGCTCACACATAATGAAGCTTAGACGACGCAAGGCCCCTGGTTTAGACGACCTATCAGCCGAACTATTCGTTGAAGGTGTCGACGTTTTGTGCTTACTTCTGGTTTACACAAGGTTGGGTGGACGCGCTTGCCTGGATGGGGTACAAGAGATGGAGAGAGTGTTTAGCTCGATACATTGACAACGATCGCAATGAACCAACATCGATGGAAAGAGTGCATCATCTCTATTTCCCCTGACATCAATTTTTTGCTCGATCATTAACAGAAAAATTAATAAAATTACGTGTGTAAGTGGACAAAAAACATTCACTATTCTTTTTTCACTGTTCTCCTCCCGTGTATGCCCCATGAGATTTCTGTAAAAGTTTGTTTGTTCATGCCATACCGCTGTTGATATTATGCTAATTTTTAATCATTCCAGCCAACCTTTGTGTTTCGTTCTCGTTATGGCATCAAATTCTCCAACGGAAGATCAACCACAAGGTATTGAAACAAAATCGTCAAATATGTTTTGGTAGAAAACAACGACTCGTCTGATTTCGAATCATTCAGCGATGACTTAGAAGATGAATCCCAGAAGATTGCTACACAGCGTGCGGTATTTGGAAGCGATTCTGGTAATTTTTCTATTCAATTTTTATCATTTTACCAGAATCGGACGAAGACATTGCTTCATCACCAGATACGCCAAAACATCATCCAACACAGGTAATCCGGATTTACGTCGATTACTCTTTCTCTTCGTTGTGGCAAATGAAACATCAAACCATGTTGTGTCGCTCTACATGTATCCATTCCGATTTCTGTGTAAAATTTAATCCATATCTTTTTGTTATTTGCAAGTTATCCTGCTGGAATTCTGTTATTCGCCTCATGTTTTGCGTTAATTATATATATCTGATATAGCATGTCCTGACCCTTGGATGTACATAGGAATAAAAAAGTGTACAAACTTGGTTGAAACACCTGGCCAAGTCAACAATCAAGCGCTGGTAGCATGTTGAAAATCTTAAAGTTTCTCAATACCTTACGCGTCATAGGACTTCGAAGTACTCCTTGCTAATCAACGTTGACGGGGCATTGCTCAGTCTTATTTAAAGGCAACCAGATGTTTGACCGAACTTCGTAGACGCACAGAGTATCGCCGTCGTGCCACATAAATAGATTTTTCCTACTTAATAATGTTTATGTCTAATGGTCATCATGGAAACGAATCCTGATCAGCATCTAGAATCGGTCGAGTATTTCAATATACATTTTATTCTGCACCTTTTATTTCTACACAGAGACCCTGTTTGTGCAATGCTAATGCTGTTGCCGATGAAAATCGTTAAAATACTTTTTCTTTCATCCTTCCACGAAACCCAATCTACCTTCATCGAGACCGAAAGCGGAAATTCGCCTCAACATTGTTTTCTTATTCACGTAGGCTTCGATCTACGAAAGGTTTCGTGAGGGCTGGATCCCTACTTACCCCATCCCGGAATCTTTGAAATTAGTAGTGAACAAATCAGAAAACATTTCCGACTATATAGACAACGTATTTCTCCTCGGTCATATACTAGTAAACCGGCACGTATCGACAACAGGTCGTATTCTTTTTCATCGGAGTGACTTCCTTATTAATGTATCTAATGCTTAATTGAGTATCATCGTCGTATTCCATTTTTTGTTGACTCAAATTCTCAAGTGAAGATCGGGGACTTCATGTTAATGTTTAATACTACTTAATCGTTCGCCCAAATGTTGTGTTTAGTTAATCCTCGTTGTTATTAATGTACGACACAGCAGTCGTTTTAGTCGTCTCTTACAGGATGATGCTTTCTACAACAGCCAGCTGTTCAAGCCTCAATGTCAGTTGAACACGGAGAGAGGTTCAACGGAGCATATTTCTCCCTAAACGATTCATTACTTTTTATCACAGGTAAATATTTTACTTGCCTGAAAGTCGTTGGATTCTTTAGCCGAGAAATTTTCTAGCGCTGATACACGCAAACCGCTTATTTCACGTTACCCTACTCACGGATGTGCCATCGTGCATTACTTCGTGCTGTGCGGCTAACGTCGTGCTAAATTGATTGGCCAGAGGTAGTGAGCTGCATACTGAAATACGCTGTAGTCTCACTACCATTTTCTGTTTTTTCTTCCTCATATCTGTCTAGTCCTGAGCAACCTGACAGTATCTTATTCCACGTGCAGTCTTTGATTGTGCGGCACTTTGCCTGGATTGGGCTTGTTCTTTCATACATACATACATACATACCCTACTCACCATTTTTCCTACCACCGTGTAATATACTTTAGTCCAATTTGAAGAAATCCATGATACATCCTCTCTGTTACGCTCAAATTCCACTATTTTGGATGCACATTCTGATGTAGCAATTTGCTCTGTTGAGTGCAACTGGATTTAATCTAATAGACGCTTTCCAACCCGGCTATAACACTTTCCCGTTCCACAGCATACTGCTCTTTCGAACGATTCAGAAAATTCTGAAAATGAAGTGCCGCCATCTTCAACAAGCAACGCGCAAGCACCTGCAGTTACTAACGCTGCGCTCACAGATTCCTCAGAATCGGATGCTTCTCCACGTAGTTCTGACGAATTATTCACGGACAAACAGTTGAAAACGCCTGCAACCAAACAGAATGTTCGTTCGTTTTCAAGCGATGAACATAGTTCCCCTGAACAGGAGAAGCACGTGGGTTCCGTTGAAGCTGATGCTGAAACAGATGCTGAAGAAGATGGCAATGAAGACGACGATGAGGATCACGACACAAGTGAAACGCGAATCAGCGTAGATTTTCCACTGATTCGGGCTGACCTAGGAAAAGAGATGCATTTGGTGAAAATGCCCAACTTCCTCTCTGTGGAAACCCGACCGTTTGACCCAAATTTTTATGAAGATGAATTGGATGAAGACGAAATTCTAGACGAAGAAGGACGTACGCGGCTGAAGTTGAAGGTGAGTTAATAACTTTTGCATGTTGACACTACTATTTTTGCTAATAGTGAACTCATATAACAAGGTGGACCTACATATGTTAGACAGATTGACACGCATATAGACAGATATGTAGATGGATAGATAGATAGATAGATAGATAGATAGATAGATAGATAGATAGATAGATAGATAGATAGATAGATAGATAGATAGATAAATAGGTAGATAGACAGATTGATAGATATGCCTGCCGCTGCCTGGTGTGCTGTTCTTGTATTGGAAATGATCATGTTCCACTGTCATAAGCAATCATTGAACATACGGTTATGCGTCGCTTTCGTCCTACAAACTTTCAGCAGTGCTGTTTTATTCTCCGCGAGTAGCTAACTGCGCCTAGAGGTATTCATGACTATCAGTTTGCTTGGATAATGGTAACGAGGCTGCCATATGTTCTCTCATCCTGTGCATTGATGTTGAGAATTAGCCCAGCACTGCACAACTACTTTACATCTTTACATCCCTGCAGAACCCATTTCTCTGACATTATGGACTCTGATTGTGATGCGTTAGCGACATCAATCAATCTTTCGATTACCATCGAGCATCCCGGTGACTTCTATTATGCTCTTAGCTGCCATATTCTATTAATTACCGTCCACTTTTGAGGATATCATTGATTGTAGGCATCTTCTTTGAGTATTCACTTAATCTTATATGTCGTAAATTGGAGTGGCGAGAAAAGATGGTTCTGAATCACGATGATGAAATCCTTTAGGAAGCTGTTATGATGAAATCGCTTTACTTGTTCTCAACACACGCTTGAATGCATGTTTGATTTGAGGTGTAGGCGTATCATCCAAGTATGTCTGAGCCTCATTTTCCACAAGTTCAGTAGCTTTTAGGCCCAACCCTTGCTCATCTTTTTAGGTTTTAACGTCTCATGGTTTTATTTAATGTTGTCCATGATGATGATGATGATGATATCATTAATCTGTACTTCACCTTCAAGCCTGTCGCAGATCCGCACTTCTTTCTATACTTACTTAGAGCTCCTTGCTCTTCGGTGTTCTATACGAAAGCTCGCTTGTACAATTAGCATTTGGCTAGGCTATTTTCTGTAAGGTGCCAACCATTTTGATGGTCGCCTGCGAGGTATGTTTCTCCACTGTTCTACAGAGCATGCTCACCCTACAACGACAGCGCCCACCTACGGTGGCTTGGTCACGTCTACAGAATGGAAAATGGTCGTATTCGAAATGACCTACTCTATAACGAGTTGAAATCAGGAAGCGGACCATTGGGCAGACCGCAGTGGCGGTACAAAGACGTTTGCAAGAGAGAAATGAAAGTTCTTCACATTGACCCTATGAGAACTATTGGGAAGAACTTGCTTGTGCCCGCTCACTCTATGAGCACTGGGTAAAGCGTCGTCTGGTAGCTGAGGGGAGAGTAAATACTGCTATCTGTTTGCTTATCGTATATCACGCCGTCACCGTACAACTACTGCCGCATCGTCCACTGGGAACACTGCGGAAGAGATTGTTCCTCCCCAATCGGACTGTTTAGTCATTCGAAAAGATGTCGACCATGAAGCAATCATGCGCTTATGACGTAATTTCATGGTCGACATCAACCGAAGGTATGTATGTATGTATGTATGTATGGAATTACAAGCCTGATCCACGCAAAGTGCAGTACAGTCACAGACTGCACTGGGGCTAACATACTGTCAGGTTGTCCAGGCCTAGACAGATATTGGAAAGGAAAATAGTAATGGCGGTGAGACTCCAGTGTGTGTTCGCGTGTAACTCACAACCGTTGGCCAATCAATTTAGCACGGTGTTAGCTGCACAAAACAAAAGTGCTGCACGATTGCCGAAGGAGACCAACATTAACAGGTGATCGTTTGAATATACTCGTTTGCAGGTTTTGTATTATTCTCAGGATATTCCTATGTAACATCATTGTGTTCAACCAGCACCGCTTCGATACGTTGGACATTTTTCGCCAAATATTTCCTAACCCCAATTATACGCATTCGTATAACGTCTGCAACGGTTTAAACGATCACACTGCACACTTCTCGCGTCCTGACTAGCCCCGGGCAATCCGTCACTTTTTCAGTACATGAAGGCTGTCAACGTATGCCCCAATATC
This sequence comes from Atriophallophorus winterbourni, assembly GCA_013407085.1. Taxonomy (NCBI): domain Eukaryota; kingdom Metazoa; phylum Platyhelminthes; class Trematoda; order Plagiorchiida; family Microphallidae; genus Atriophallophorus; species Atriophallophorus winterbourni. Next base: position 11,286 of record JACCGJ010001090.1, read on the forward strand.
CACATGTGAATTCATACTTGGCGTAAATTTTCTCGGGTCTACGTCGTACGAAGTCCACTCGTTTCCTCATCCATTTGTTTACCGTCTGTACCCAGTGTGCGATTTCAGCGCTTGGGTCTCTTTGCCCCGCGATTTTCAATCCCGTCTCTCTTGTGCCCTAGGTCGAAAATACCATCCGTTGGCGCACAACCAAAGCCGCAGAAAACGCCGAGCTTGTCCGTGAGTCGAATGCCCGAATTGTGCGATGGTCCGACGGTTCGTTGTCGCTACACTTGGGTGATGAGATTTTCGACATTCACAAGGTCGACATTCACTCGGATTACAACTACTTGTTCATTCGTGAAGGCAGCGGACTTCAAGGCCAGTCTAGTTTGCAAACAAAGTTGACTTTCCGGTAAGTCACGTGAATTGCGATGCAACACTAACCCCATCATCGCATGGTTTACTGACACTTAATCGTCAGCCCCTTAATCCCTGACATTGCATCCCCATACATTTAATCACCAAGTCACTTCATCTCCAGTCAATTAATCTTCAGTCACTTAATCCTCGATTTGATAGCTTCTGTAGAATGAAGAATACGTTCAGATGAATTTATTTAGCATGTGAGATATGCAATTGATTTTAAAAACGTAGTTGAGTATTGCTGAATTGCTCGAAATGTCCTGGTGCATATCTCAGAATACTTCTTCTGTTTGTTATGAACCCCAGCACTTGCTTGAAGAACAGAGGCCGTAAACTGTCTGCAATCCTTTCGCAAGCCGTTAAGAAATGTCCACATGGTGGGATACTGGCAAGATTAAATCATTCAACGACACAAAAGCCAACGCTCGTAGGCATCTAATCATGAGGCGTACATCATCATCTGCCTCATAATCTGTTTTCATCCCTATTTCACATATTTTTCGTTGCATGGCTGGCGTAGATGAAAATAACATCCAGTCACTCTTGCGGATGGGAAGTTTGAGCACTTTCAAAGGGTGCTGCATTCGGCGCGATATCTCGCAACACCTAAGCAACTTATTATATGTACGTACGATATCATCGTTAGATGTAAGTAATATCGCTGTACACTTGTGTGTGACAAACTTACTACATCTCCGATTAATATTGCCATTATTTGATTGCTTCTCGGGCCAAAACTCGTTTCCCATCTAAATTAATGTCCTTCAACCTTTGCTACTTGTACCATATTCAAGAGTCATTGCACACATTTAAATAACTTCTTATCGTAAATACCTTTTCTGAGGATTAAGTGACTGAAGATGTCTGGAGATTAAGTGACTGGCGATTAAGTGATCGACTACCCATCGCATATCCTGTACGCTTGATGTTTGCTTGACTTTTGAACTCGACCTTTCCAACCTCATTCACGTTCACTTCCGTATCTCAACACCCCAGTCAGTCACGCGTTGATTAC
>JACCGJ010001091.1:15756-32557 GCA_013407085.1 Atriophallophorus winterbourni
CTCCTTCGGTCGATGTCGACCATGGATGTACATCACAATCGCATGAATGTTTATGTTCTACAGCTTTTTGAATGACTAAACAGTCCGATTCGAGAGGAACAAACTCTCCCGCAGCGCTTGCAACGATAGGTAGAACTCGGCTGTAAGGCGTCAGTTGCACGACGGCGGCTTGATCTGCGTTCAGCAGCCAAAAGCTATATCTGCTCCTCCCCAGCTTGCAGACTAAGCTTTACATAATGCTCCAGTGTAAGCGGTCAGTAGTATTTCTTCCCAATTCGCGGGGGCAATACAAACGTCTTTGTACCGTAAGTGAGGTCTGCCCAATGGTCGACTTCCTAATTGCAACTCACCGTAGAGTAGATCTTTCGGAATACGACCAATTTACATTCTGTAGACATGACCAACCCACCGCTGGCGGCGCTGTCGCAATAGGGTGAACATGTTCTGTAGACCAGCTTTTGAAAACACTACAGCATTAGTCACTTTGTCCATCCACGATACGTTCAAGATACGACAGATGCTTCGTAGATGGAAATCATTCAGCTCCTGTTCGGTCTTGCGTGTGTGATCCATGTTTCACTGTCGTACAGTAAAGCATTCAGTACGCACGTGCTGTATACCATCATCTTTGTCTTTACGGTCATGTATTATGCTATGTGATCATGACCGCATCTGGACAGAACGCGTTTGTGTTGCTTTCATATTTGACGCGCACTCATTCAGACAAAATAAGTATAACGCGTGCCACCACGTATGGATGTGATTCCCCGAGAAGTGCACTCTCATTCCGTGAAAGGCCTTGTCTCGTTCTTAGTATGGTAATGGGGAAATCCTCACGCGGAAAAGAGGAAACACAAACACGACAATTGGTTTCTTAAAATGAAATCGTTCTCGGCACCTTCGGCCTTGACAACAACTTAAATCACGTGCTGGTCACCCGATCTCACATTCATAGCAAAACGACCCGAGCTTGTTTTAAAATCCACTCTTGAATTTGTTTGAGAACTATCATTATCATCTGCTGCGAAATCTACAGAAATCAATTGTATATCTCTCCTGCTGAATAAATTCATTTAAACGTATTCTACATTCCTCAGAAGTTATCAAACTGGGGATTACGTGACTAAAGATTAATTTACTGGGGATGAAGTAACTTGGAGATTAAATGTCTGAGGATTAAGTGACCGGCCACCGTTTGTGACGAGTAATCGAACTATGAACAATATTTAACACAACAGTTCAAAACACTAGACTCAAGTTTCGCTCGTATTGGAGCTCATCATCAGTGCATATCCTCGGCCTCTGGTGGGACTTGAACCCCCACCATTTAGGTCCCACGCCAAAGGCCTCGGCTACCCACCACAGTTTTACCGCTTGCGATTACGCATTCATGAATCTTTTGCGCAGATTGCCACATGTACGAGATGAGTATTGACAAGCGAGCGAATTTCCCATCATGTGTCTCTCCTCTCTTTTCCCAGTTCGGTACCAGCAAACGCGTGTATTTGGTTCGGTTCCTGAACAGCGTCACCATGGTTCGTGTGGGAGGTGGATGGCAAAACCTGACGGAATTCCTGGCCAAACATGATCCTTGTCGTGGTGAGTTTGTGTTATCAAGGTCACGTCATTCAGAGAGATTTATTCATAAATTACATGCTTTAGAAGACAAACAAAAATGTACATCGCATGTTAAAGATTTTTGTCAAACGTGAACACACACTTGTCCATATGCGCATCTAGTGTTGTTGTTGTTTTAAAATCATCAATGGTTTCAGATTGTACCAGGTGAGTAGGTAAACTCTTCCACAATGGCACATTGCGAACGGAAAATGCATATTTGCGGCAGTTCAACCTGCTACGCTGTTGGTAATGTTTAGATTGGTGATGTGTGTTATGGGAAAGATGAAACAAATGGCTGCATGGATGTTGTGTTTGATTAAACACTACTCCACGTTACCGTCTGAATGCAATTTCAATATTTCAAGTCGCATTTCGTATGGATAATTTGAAAGTCCAAGGTTAGCTTTGTCGCTCAGCACAGTGGAGTTCCCAACAACTGAACATCTTCAACCAAGGATACAAAGCTTACACGGCATATTCGAATGCTGATTCGCTTACATCACGCGACTCAGAATAGCTTCCAGCGATGGTCTTGTTGTTTTAAAGTAAAGCCTATTACAAAGCTTCCTAGAGAGGGCCTCAAAGGAGCGGTTGTACTGATATCGTTCGATTCTTTCGAATGCCTGGAGATGTATGCACCTCATCTCAAGGTACCTGTGCCCGTTTTTCTATCGAATGTGTTGCCTTTTGCCATTTAATCACGGTTTAAACGGCTGTTATGCTGATGTCACTCTACTCGTTAACAACATTTGATTGAATGCATGTTTCATTCGAGATGTAGGCACCTCATCCAAGTGCGTCTCTGTCCAATCTTTTATAGGTTCAGTAGCTTTTGAGGTCCCACATTTCCCCATATCTGTCAGAATATCTTACTATCTCATGGTTGTATGGCACCTGATACCACATTCAACGTTCAATCCGTCTGTGAGTGCTAGAATAAGGTTGGCGCGTGCGAAGGCGTGCATCTTGTTCAGCTATCCTTGTAAGGGTGCAACTTTACTAAATGTTTGTGTGGTTAGATATATTGTATGGCCTTCTCTCACATTCAACGAAGCCGGATAGTTCAGATGTGGAACCAATCACACAAAAGTGTAACTGAGAAAGTGATTGAGAGATGACGGTCGGATCAGGGCACAATTTGTACTGAAGCGAGATAAAATGGCATGTAATGTCTGGGGGGGTCTCACTTTATTGGTTCACATCAATCATCATTAATGCGTCTAGGGACGAAGATGGAAGTTTCGAGGTCAGAGATACGTGTGACAAATCCTGTAACGCAATATACAGCTTCTCACTCCTGTCGACAAGCTGACGACCATTCAAAAAATAGTTTGACATTCAACCCTGAAAAATGTCGTTATTGATGATGATGTTTACTATAGTGAAGAAAAAGAAGAAGACGATATTGATGATGGTATTGTTGATGGAGATGATGATGTTGACCGCGATGTAATTTATGATGTAGAGGATAATGATGGTATTGATGATGGTTTCGACGATGATGATGATGTTGAAGACGATGCTGTTTATGATGTTGGTTATGCCGAGGAGGAGGATGTTGATGATGAGTAGGAGGAGTGCGGTATTGATGATGATGATGATACTGATGGTGATGACAGTGAAGAAGATGATGATGTTGAGTATGATAAAAAAGAAGAAGAAGGAATAGATGATGTGCGGAAGAGGACGGTGAGTAAGAGAATAGTGGTGACGATGATGATGATGGAAAAGAGGTTGTTATTGATGATGATGATATTGATATTGATGACAATGAAGAAGAAGATGATGAAGACGGTGATGATGTTGTGTATGATAGAAAGAAGAAGAAGGAATAGATGATGTGCAGAAGAGGAAGTCGCGTAGGAGAGATAGTGGTGACGATGATGTGGAAGAGGTCGGTAGTGATCATGTTATTGATCGTGATGACAGAGATGCTGCTGTTAAGGCTGATAGCTATGGCAATAATTCTGCTGAAATTTATAATGGTGGTATGAATAATAATAATAATGTTAATCTCGACAGTGTTGCTAACGACGGAGCCCATGATAATGTTTTAATTGTGACAAGAACATGATGTTATTTTCCCTAGTTCGTGGCTACACTGTCTCTTTTAATGCTTAATGCTAAACAATCTACCTACCGTTTGTCGATTTATTTATTTATACCTTTCCCGTATTCCTCATTTTTTAGCCCGTCAATCTTCAAATGCCCAAAAACTCAGTAGTCAACTGTCACAAAGCAACATGTCCTTGACCAAAACTTCCGGGCAACTCGGGCAGTTGAAGATGAACGCGAGGCCATCCCAAGCCGGTTCCCCCACTGGGCGTTTGAGCAAAAGTTCTTTGCACAAATCATCCTCCCCTTCGCCTCGGCCTTAGCACCACCTTATCCCACCGTGTAGCATGTTGCTGCTTGCTCCGATTCGGAAGGTAACCTAGAACTGATACTGCTGCGTTACATGATATCGTTATCCACTGTCTTTATCTGATTGCAGCCCTAGTGGAATCATGTTGATGAGGGTTCAAACATTGGATGTTGCTGTTGTGCTATTTATCTGCATCTTATCTCGTTTCTTATCCTCTGTTTACTCTTGATTAATCTGTTTACTTACCTCGTGTTTGCTGAGTGTTTGGTGGCAATAGAAATAGATCCGATGTGATTAATTTATCGTCGTAATATCTTTTTCAACGTGACATTCATTGGTGAACGAACATCGGAAAGTGAAACTTGTCAAGAGAAGACTTGCGCCTTCAAGGTCATTGCTGACATTTGTGGTGTTTCTTATGCTAACTGAAACTCTCAAAAGCCTCACTGGTGGTTGAGTCAATCTGCCATATGTGAGACATTCAGCGCACACACCTTCGTGGTGCAGTGAGCTTCGTTGGCTTCTTTTAGACCAGGAACTCGAACTGCCTTCGTCTGGATTCGCTCTATTGTTAAAAGTTAAACACTTGAAGTGTTCTTGTTTCTTTGGTCCAAGTTCATATTTTCCCAAATGTACAACACATGGCTACAAATCCTTATATTTACCACCACATCGACGAAGCCTACCAAGCAGACAAAATAATAAAATGGATATGTGGGTACGAAAGCACAAGCCTCATCCAGGCAAAGTGCCGTACAGTAAGACTGCATGTGGGCTAAGATACTGTCAGGCTTCCTAGGCCTAGACAGATAGATCTCAATACGTTGAAATCAACAGGCTACGCTCTGAGAAAGGGGTTCTTCAAGGAGTGATTTCCTCTCCCTGCTTCTTTTCAGCATACCTAGCTACGCTTTCACATCCGCCCTCAACACTCCCGTACATATATTACATCCCGTTACTGTTTATTTCGATGTCCAGGTGCAAACAACGTCTGCGGACCTACTCCCTGCACGTTAGAGTTCATCCGTCAAGGCTGCACGCTTAATTGCTTTGTCGACGCATATGTGAACAATGTCCACTAAACCATAAGCCCGCATGCTTTAGCCGTGTGCGCATTCGGTATTATGCACGTTAATATTTACCCACTGAAGAACCAATCGTCAGATTGTGGAGATATCCGCTCCTTACATCTTGTTGGCTGCATTCACACCAGCCTTTGTTATTTCAACCACCTCAGCGTGAAATCTTTCCCTACAAGATTTCACACGTACTTACTTTACTTTTGTGCGACTATCCCCTCCTGGAGGATGAGTTGGCTTCAATGAAGAGTCTTGGAATTTGGATAAAAAGCGGCATCCCAAGCACCATGCAGTTCGAGTCAGCATCTCTAGACTTTGCACAACCAAGTGCGACCTACAAGGCAACAGGGAGTAGCCTGAACCAGGTGGTGTGCACAACCTACCGTCTACCAGACTCTGCTCCAGATTTTTCCTCAGGGTTTTCTCCCGTAGCCATTCTCGCGATCAGGTATTCCGCAAGACAGCGGGGGTATAAAATCAGGGTTTTCCTTCCCTTAGATGGAATGCCCTCCTTGGCTAACTAGCTTCATCTGCCCGAAGTAAACTGGTTTTCAGTCGCCCTTTCTCCTGTTGGTAGGAGCAGTTCCGCCGGGATCGGGAAGCCACTCGTGCAGGTCAGAAGCTGGACTTGGTTTTCAAGGCTATTTGAGACGCGCGTCATATTGGAGCATTTAATTGACAGTGGTAGCTCATCCCCACTGCCACCCCTTGTTATGACAACCTTATCACCTCCACGTCATCAATATTCATGCTTAGACGTGTTTCTAGCACATGTTCAACTATGGCAGAATCCCGTATCAATCAGTGATATTTACTGGAATTACAATTCGTTTATCCTAGTGCAAAGTTCTTTAGATTTTTCTTCAATGTAAACACCCGACAACCTTTACATTTGATTGTATATATTCATTTTCATTTTTTCGATTTCAGATGCTTCGCGTTCCAAGCTTCTGGTCCACACCCTGTTCTTCAGATCCTTTTCTATCGACCGTAAATCTTTTCTACGCTATTTTGGGCATTGGAATTTTTGGCATGTTTTTTTCTTGTCAGCTTGAATAAAACTATGGCATAATACTTGCGTTTCTTTAACCGTTTCATTTCAAAAGCTCGTTTGCATGCATCTCCATCACACACACACACACACCCTACGACCGGTTTCGTGCTGTTTGCACTCATCGGGTAGGGACAGTAGGATCAGGATCCGCATGCAGTGGAGGAATGGTAAACAACGTTTGCGCTTGTATGCTACTGTTGGATATGGTTGACACGACCAACCTGTTCAATCGCATAAGCCCACACTCATGTAGACTGGGTTTGAACCCATAACCATGAATATAAAAGCTCATTTGCATGCATCTCCGTCACACACACACACACCCCACGTTTCATTTTAAGTTATTTGATCCATTCGGAAACCTGATTTTGTGGGTCGATACGAAATCATGCAGCTGTAATCAGGTAGCGTGAAGATGTGATGTACGATACCAGGCTTGGAAGGTCTTAAATTGGAGTTGTGAATATCAGGAAGACTGCAGTGTGTTCTGTTCTCGTCTGCACTTCGGTGTTCGTGGAAACAATAATGGGTCAGTAGTGCCTGGCACAGGACTATTCTCGGAGGAATTGTCTGGGGAATAATTGGAAAGTCGTGGAATTTGATTTATTTTCACTCTTACATCTGGGTTCGTAAAACGAACCACGGTGGTCAAACACAGAATCACATTATCATTTGTGGTCAAGCACTCAAAGCGCTTGGAGATGACCAAAGTAATGTGTTGCTCACATCCTTATCCTTTACAAACCATTACCGGATTCTGGCTGTTTGACGTCATCATATGGAGACAGTAAGATTAGGTTCAGTGAGCCTTGAAACAGTGGATAAGTGGTAAACAAGTGTATACTTGAATGCCACTGTTACATAGGGTTCGTACAACGAACCACGATGTTCAAACACAGAATCACAAAGTGATTCGTGGTCAAGCACTCAAGGCGCTTATGGATGACCAAAGTAATGTGTTGCTCGCATCCCCCGCACTTACACACCACTACCGGTTTCTGGCTGTTCGCCGTCATCAGGTGAGGACAGTAAGATTAGTTTCAGTGAGCCTTGAAACCGTGGATTAGTGGTAAACAAGGTTATACTTGAATGCCACTGTTATATAGGGTTCATACAGCCCGAAAGTTGTAGTGGTGTCGAAGTGCTGGGGATCTGAGCAACAGAGTAACAGTCGCATTCATGTATAACTTTGTTTTTCACTTATCCAATGTTTCGTGGCTCACTGGACCTGATCTGACTGTCTCCACCTGATGACGGCAAACAGCCAGAAACCAGTAGTGGTGTGTAAGTGTTGGGGATGTGAGAAACACATTATTTTTATTTTCATTTTCCAGGCCTGGTGAGACATCGGGTTTCGTGATGTAAACGCAACTTTGAATATATTCTGTTTAGGCTCATATATACGTGTGCGGTTTGTTTAAATGCGATTGAACTGGTTGGTCATGCCAGCGTTATCCAAGATTGCCTTACAAGTTCACACATGATCGCATTATCCCCACATGAACAGTGCAAAAAGCACGAAGCGGGTCGTGTAATGGAAATACAGGCAAATACGAATGTATGTTTCAACACTGGGTTTAACCTAATCTACACGTGTTTTAACACATGTGATTGAACTGTTTGGTCCTGCCAAGCTTATACAACAGTTGTGTACAAGCACGACTTTTTAAGCATTTCCCCACTGTTTCCCAATCATAAATGATGAGTGCGGACAACATGAATCTGATCGTGAGGTATGTAGAATATGTGTGTGTGAAGGCACCTTAACACAGGTTCAGTAGCTTTTAAGTGCCACTCTTCCCCATATTTTCTTTTACAATTCTTTACTATGATACGCAAAATTGTGAAGCGTTCCATATTATTGGTTCAAAGGTTGTCACGGCCGGGCGGGTTTGGGGATAAGCTCCCAAATCCAAAAATGCTCCAATGGCACGCTTCTCATATAGCCTCTGACAACCAAGTCCAGTTCCTGGCCTGCACGCGTGGTGCTATGTGACAGGAGAAAGGGTGAAGGCGGCTGACTGGCGCCTCAAAACCAGCTTGTTTCGGGCAGTTAGAGCTCGTAAGTCCACGAAGGCGGTCCACCCAGCGGGAGGAAAACACTGATTTCAAACCTCCACTGCCTTGTGGCTACATCTAATCGTGGAAAAGGCTTCAAGGCTTCGAGGAAAAATCCGGAGGCGGAGCCCCGTTAGGCTGTTCGAATTTGTATTCACATTCTGCCTGCCAACTCCTGCGACGGCCTCGTTGTCCGAACCTATCAGCCTAGCTGTTCCTTTGGTTCCGGTGGTGCCGTGGAGAGGAAGCACTTGCTGCATAGGCAACAGCTAGTTATCCATATTGAACTGCCCTGGCGTAATCTCAACGTACCAATGGAGGACACTTCATTCCGTTTCTACGGGTAATAACACCAGAAGAAACAGATACCGATTAAAAGCTATGGGTTGACTGGCGTAGAGCTCAGCGCCTGAACCTGCTTCCGACGGTGAGAGAGATTTTCAGGTCTCACTGGACGTCTACCGCCCACCTCCAGTTGGGCAGCCCGCACTCAATAAGGGGCCGTCTCGCCACGGTCTGCTATCCTCATTGGGTGCATGGGGATTAGGAATCAACCGACAAGCAGACTGTATTTTTCCGCACCAGCGAATCGAAATACCAAACAACAAATGTCAGTTCTGAAACTTGGAACCTGGAACGTCCGGTCCATGCTTCCAGGATTTCATAACGACGTCTCGAATATCAGAGGCGTAAGAAAATCAACTGTGATTAACAATGAGCTAAAAAGGCTGAAGGTCGACGTGGCTATCCAGCCAGAGACGCGATCACCAGACACTGGAATGCTAACAGAAAACGATTACACGTTTTTGAAACGGAAGGAGTTTTGATGAACCTCGACTGCATAGAGTTGGGTTTTCCGTGCCAAACAGCTTACTAAAAGCAGCAGTACCGAGCGACAGTGGAAGTGAACGGATTTAGACTCTAAATCTGAAGTGCATTACTTGTACCATTACCTTAGTCAACGTTTATGCACCGACGCTCTCTGCGACGCCTGCTGAAAAAGACGCTTTTTATCATAACCTCACAACAGTCCTTAAAAACGTGCCACAAAAAGCTGTGTAGTGGTATTGGGTGATTTCAATGCCACAGTTTGTGCAGATTACGAGTCTCGGAATGTTCGGAGTAGGTAAAACCAATGAAAATGGACAACGCCTTATAGAAATGTGCGCACAGTTCAGTCTTTATGTAAGTAACACTTTCTTCCAGACAGAACCACAGCATAAAGTCTCTTGGAAACATCCTCGCTCTAAGCATTGGCATCAGCTTGATCTTATTATTGTTAGGCGCACTAATATAGGAAGCGTACTCCTCACTAGATCATATCGGAGCGCAGACTGCGACACTGATCATTAACTGATCTGTGCAAAACTGAAGTTTCCTCACAGGAGATTTCACCGCACCAAATTGTCTGCTACGCCAAAGATAGACGTCACGCGCATGTGCGGACCTAATATAGCTGCGCGATTTGCAAAAGCCTTCACAGCCTAGTTCAACAAGAAAACCCCACTCTAATCGGCTCCAGAAAACTGGGAATCGCTAAAAAACTGCATATGCCGAGTCGCACTCTCCGCTTACGGTTCGAAAAAAGCTCGAACAAGCGACTGGTTGGAAGCTAAAGCTTCTGCGATGACTGCTGTTTTGGATGAGAAACGGTCAGCATTTATGAAGTTCAAAGGTATGCCAACAGATGAAAAAACGACTTCTAAGAGCAGCTAGAAATAAGGTCCAACAAACTGCAAGACGATGTGCAAATGACTATTGGACTGAAGTTAGCCTCAATATCCAAACAACTACGGATACCGGCAATTTTCACGGTATGTATGATGGGATCAAGAGAGCCATTAGCCCAAACAAACTTAAAACGGCTCCCATTAAGTCTTTATCTGGTAAGCCGATTGTCGACAAAACTCAACAGATGGAAAGATGGGTAGAGCACTTCTCCTCCCTCTACTCTAGAGACAGTACGGTTCTACCGCATGCACTTCAAAATGTCGAACGGTTGCCGACAATTGAATATCTAGATACCCCTCCTACTCTTGATGAGCTCAATAGGGCGATCGACCGCTTAGCGAATGGGAAGGCCCCTGCTGACGATGGAATTCCACCTGAGTTCATCACATGCTATAGAGCAGCATTATTACAGCTTCTTCACCATTTGCTTCTTCTGTGCTGGCAGGAGGAGTGTGTTCCACAAGAGATGCGAGACACAGATCATTACGCTATTTAGGAATAAGGGTGTTAGAGGCGACTGCAACAATTACAGAGGAATCTCCCTTCTGAATGTTGTAGGCAAATTGTTGGCTAAAGTCTTACAGATCCGGCTACAATTTTTAGCTGATAGAATTTACTCCGAATCTCAATGTGGCTTCTACAGGGGAAGATCAATCTTTGACATGATCTTCTCCCTGAGGCAACTGCAAGAAAATCACGGGAACAGCGTATTCCATTATACACTGTTTTTATTGATTTAACGAAGGCATTGGACTACGTCAACAGGGAGGGTCTTTTTAAAATGTTTGATCTGATAGGCTGCCCCCAAGACTGCTGAAACTCGTTATTTCATTTCACTCAGACATGACGGGCTCAGTCCATTTTGACGGTTTCCGTTCAGAAGCCTTTAAAATTTGCCGAAGCGTCAAATAAGGGTGTGTTCTTGCTCCCACGCGGTTGGACATTTTCTTTGCTTTGCATTTGAAGCATGCTTTTAGGACTAGAACAGAAAGCATTCACCTACGCACGGGAAGTGGTGGCAAGCTCTTCAACCGGAACCGGTTGAGGGCACAAAGCAAGGCGCGGGATGTGCTAATCCGTGACCTGCTGTTCACCGACGACGCAACCTTTATTGCTCACTCCCAAGAACACCTTCAGTCGTTAAGGGACTTTGGGCTATCAATCAGCATGAGCATGACCAAAGTCCTTGGTCAAGGTATTGTATCGACTCCAATCATCACTGTTGGAAACTGTCAGCTTGAACCAGTGCATCTTTTCACATATCTTAGTTCAAACATTGCGGATAACCTCTTTTTAGACACGGAGATTGATAAGCGGATTGGCAGAGCAACTGTCATTTTGTCTTGATTGAACTCTCGTGTTTGGGTTAACCGCAAGCTGACTGTTAGGACAAAGATGATGGCATACAGGGCGTGCGTGCTAAATGCTTTACTGTATGACAGTGAAAAATGGACCACCCACACAAGACACGATCGGAAGCGGAATGCTTTCCATCTACGAATCATCCGTCGTATCTTGAACATATCGTGGATGGACAGAGTGACTAATGCTGAAGTGCTTTCAAAAGCTGGTCTACAGTGAATGATCACCCTATTGCGACAGCGCCGCCTGCGGTGGCTTGGTCATGTCTACAGAATGTAAAATGATCGTATTCCAAAAGATCTACCCTATGGTGAGTTGCAATTAGGAATTCGACCATTGAGCAGACCTCACGGTTCAAAGACGTTTGTAAAAAAGATATGAAAGCTCTTGGAACTGACCCCGCGAGTTGGGAAGAACTTGATCTTGACTGCTCACGCTGGACCATTATGTAAAGCTTAGTCTGTAAGCCGGGGAGGAGAAAATACAGATCTTGACTGCTGAACGCAGATCACGCCGACGGCGTGCAACTGACGCCCAACGACCGAGTTCTGCCTATCGTTGCGAGCGCCGCGGGAGAGATTGTTTAGTCATACGAAAAGCTGTGTAGCATGATAAAATCATGCGATTGTGACGTACATCCATAGTCGACATCGACCGAACGAGGCCAACAACAATATCATGGTTGTGTAGCAGTTAAGCACTTGGTACTTGTTACCGGTGTAAGGCTGCCAATGATGACGATCGTATGTCAGAAATGCTTGGGAATATGTATTTTGGAGCTTCAGATTCGGTTTGATAGCGTAAACACTCATAGAAAAAAAGACGGTTGTGTGTAGGTTAAAAATTTAAATTTTACTCTCAAATCAGCGCTTGAAAATCCCCCTGTAAGGTGACTTTGGATGACATGAAACATCGTGGAAAGTCGTAGACATTTTTCACTGCGAATCTCGCAAGCCAGCCACATTATTCGCGTTTGCCAACTTCTAGCATATTTCAGGTACGCTATATCCCATCCCGTAAGCAGCTCAACGGATGGGATAGCGCAGCAGGAACTAACTCGAGAAAGACAATAGTTTCGGCTATCTTGGCTATGATTCGACACCGAAAATGGATTGAATTTGTTTTCATTCGCGCCAGTTTTGACATTTGAATAAAATGTGGATCTCTATCCTTCGAACGTCACTACTAAAGGCTTTGCAAGTTCGGTCAAGTTTGTGCTGATTAGCAGCTTGGAAACACTAAAGTTGAGAGCGTTGATGGTCGAGCGTATTCAGGCGTTTGTGAATAGGTTGGGCACAAGACTGTCTGTTGATGCTAATCAAGATTGAAGAGTTATGGAGGAACAAATGGATAGCTCAATAATTCACCTGCTTCGTGTATAGATAGGCTATATCTTCTGGAAAAAACCCTGAAGCCTGTCTAAGCCAGCGCATTACGTAGATCTCATTCAGTTGCAAAAGAAGTTAGAGAGACTTTGGGCGCCAAGATGTCGAAAAGAACAAGAACATATGGTTCTGTCGCATGGCAAATTACGAGCTTGGTATAAAACCCAAATAAAAAGGGAAACCTTGATGAGGCGGTGTAAGTTAGAGCCTGTTCGATCGATAGGTGGAACCCCTGACAACCCGTTCACCCCAAACTCCAAACCAAGAATGCGAAATATTTAAGATCAATCATTTACTCGGCCAATCAATCACAATTTCCACCCCGCGTGAGGATGTCATTCTCAGTTCGACTTGCCCAGGACCGTCCATGCAATGGTACGACACTGTTGCTTCAAGCACACGCCTGAACAGCATTCAGTGGTTTTCTCACATGCGTCGCCTTGCGCGGCACAAAATTCACATCGACCTTGAAGTGTGTGATGATGGTGATTTTGACACACCAAATTTCGACCACAACATGGTTTGTACGTGCCACAGGCTTCTTCTGGCATAGCACATAACGGAGCCAGAGAGACTGAAATACGAGAAGGTAAACAGTTTAATATCGGGCTCGATTGAGGATCGAAGGGATTTGGAGTTTCTAGGATGTGTTTTTTAAAAGTAGGAAAATTTGTGCAAATGAAACGGATGGTTTGAACAAAACGATACTTTAATGCCACGGTTACATAGAGTTCGTACGACGAACCACGGTGTTCAAACGGATGGTTTTTTATTCGTTTTTTGTATTGTTTTCATTTGCAATAAGGAATCTGCGGTAATTCAAAGTTCAAAGTTTTAATGGTCTAAAAAGCAAATGCTTTACAGTAACCCTAGATTAAAATTATATGGGATGCATAAACACAACAAATGTTTTATCAATATGGAAAGTCAGTTTGTGTGTTCAGGTGCGAGGTTGGATTTGGTCAACATATACTTGTCAAGTTCAGCCTTAAACATATTTAGGCTTGATGCACTAATGATATGTGGGGGCAGGGAGTTCCATATAAAACAAACTCAGACAGCAAAGAAGAAGTTTCAACAATTTGATCTAGAGCGTTCTGCTACCACGTGCTTCCTGCCGATGAAACAGGTGTTCACGTGGGTGATCCACTGTATGCAGAATGTTGAAAAGCAGGATCAAGTCACCCGTGAGACGACGGTACGAAAGTCAAACAGGTTCAGAGTTGTAATCCTCTCCTCGTATGGCCTGTTATATAGTCCCGTCACCAGTTTTGTAGCGCGGTGTTATACGCGTTGCAGCACAGCCTTGGCCTTTTGTAACAATGTGGACCATGCTTGAACAGCATATTCCATTGTTGGCCGGATATAGGTGTTAATTATCCCCGGGAGTATCTGCTTCGTGAAACTACCGAAGATCCTTCTGAGCAGTGCTAAGCTGAACATTGATTTTCAATAAAATTGGTAATTTGCAAACGTCTACGAGTCTCCCGTCAAGCGCAGACGAACGCCGTACGAGTATTCAGAAATGATCTGCGGGCATTCGGCTATGGCGAGTGTTTAGTAAGGTTTCGTTTCGTCACACCAAGGGTATATAAGCAAATTGGAGACTAGATTTATTTTAATCGATCCATCGGTTTCTGACTGCTTGCCGTCTTCATGCGGAGCCAGTAAGATTAGGTTCAGTGATCCCTGAAATTATGGAAATGTTATAAACAAAGTCATACTTGCAAGCTACTGCTAATCAGATTAGCGCAGCCAACATTTGGATGACCGCGTTGCATACAGGGGATCTAAGTCATGCGTTCAAAACAATAGAAATGACCAGTTATAGATGTGCACACATCTCCTGGACTTACAGACCACTACCCTACCTGCCAATTCGGTCATCTTCACTAATTTAGTTTTATTCAAATAAAAAGTTGACGTTCATGTACGAGCTACCCATGATATTTCCCCCGCATATTGAAGATCATTTATCTACATTACCCTACTCTTAATATTTCGAACGTCATATACTACTCATATACTACTCATTAATAAAAAAATTGGGCTTCAATCAAAAAAACATCTTTTGTACCTATTTTCGACCTCGTGATTATTTCAAATTTAAATGTTATTCAACTGTAAATCTTCAATCTTGAACCGGTTTCTGGCTGATTGCCGTCAGCAGATTAGGTTTAATGAGCCTTTATTAGTAGTATTGATTTTCTAACGAACCTCTTTGTGATCAGTAAATTGGCGAATGATTATAGGCGCTAAGAATTCGGATGCAGAGGCCTTGACTTGATAAACTGACGCTCATGGACTTATATTAGTTCTGCCCCCATCAGCGAGTGTAAATTTCTTGGGCTAGTTACCATCACAACGTTCGTAAGTTCTGAATATGTGATGTCAATTCGATCTCCAAATAAGTTGAATAATAATAAGATCATTCATAATAATGATAAAAATAATTGTCTACAAGGATGGATTGCTGAGATGAATGTTTTCATCTGATGTGGATTGAATGTAGGTTTAGAATTCTGATTGGAAATCCAAGGACGAACTCTTCACTGGACTTTGAGCTGATGTAAGTTCAGGGAACTCACTTCAATTGGCAGTAGTAAGAGCTCGAAGTAATCATAGTTCAGTGATGTATATGTTCGTTGACTATTCTCGAATGACTTGTATTGAAAGATAAAATCAAATGCCATGACAACATGATCGCTCACCCCGAGTGGAGGAGTATAAGAAACAGATTCAATCAAGAATTCTACATTTGCAAGTATGCGGTCAACAAGAGATAGGATTTGTTCAAATAGGAGTGGGTTCAGCACATTGTCGTAAACCGGTGTGCAATTCATTGCTTATTGAAGAAAGCTTTCAAAAGAATCGACACTTTTAATGTTTGTAGCAAGTGTCAGTTCATTAAAATCACCGAGAAGGAGCGAATGTGAGTAGGGGAGCTTCGATGTAAAACGCATTGCATTAAAAAGAAACGTTTCAGAGGCAGATGATGAATAAAGTGGGCTGGTAGGCACAAATGGTTATCACACAAGTCAATGGAGCAAAACAAAGCCTATGGGCCGTCTAACTCAGGAGAGAAGAGTATAGTATAATCGTTGCTCCATTGTAAGATGAGGAGTACTCCGCCAACTTTTGTTGGTTCATGTCTTCTGAAAATTATCGTATGTTGAATAGTGATTTCGAAACCATGTTTGAAATAAATCAATCAGGTTTATGTCATTGCTTGTTAACTTGAAACATTTTCATATTCAATCAATCAAACAATCATTATTTTTTGTTTCATTTCATTAGGGCTGATATAATCTGAACATACCCCCGGGTTCAACGACACCAAACGATACAGATGATGTAATTCGACCCATCCATAAGACTGGATATTAGATGCCTTTCACCAACGTCGTTACTGAATGTAGACCTGTTTAGCTATTTGGAACCGTGCAAAGCATCAAATCCTCGTGCGCTTTATGATGTACATCCTTAGTCGATATCAACCGAACGAGACCAGCATCATGATTGAGGGAATGGAGTTAAACATACTCGCCGGGCTGTGTTCCCAAACATTTCCCTTTAGCTTAAAAGGCTCACCGATAGCTGCTACGTATTTGTGGCAGCGTTGGTGAAATTTAACAAACTTTTCATTCACCAGGTTTAGTACAAGCAGGTCCGTGGATAGAAGTGAATGTGCAAATTTTCAAAGTTGATTTTGAAACAAATTTTGTGAGTCGAAGCGAGCATTTGAGCCAGAATCACTTTGTAATTCTGTAATGGTTCATTGTTGTTCGTTTTGCAAACACTATAATGCAGTGACTGGACATTTCAACATTGTCGTTTACTTTACTACTGTTTTAGGGCCCAATAAAACTAATCTTACTGTCTCCACCTGATGACGGCAACAAGCCGGAAACCGGTAGTGGTGTGTAAATGCGGGGGATGTGAGCAACACATTACTTTGGTCATCCATAAGCACTGTGAGTGCTTGACCAAGAATCACTTTGTGATTCGTTGTACGAGCCCTATGTAACAGTGGCATTCAAGTATAACTTAGTTTATCACTTGTTCACGGTTTCAAAGCTCACTGCGCCTGATCTTACTGTCTCCCCATGATGACGGCATACAGCCAGAAAACGGTTGTGGTGTGTAA
>JACCGJ010001092.1:0-41182 GCA_013407085.1 Atriophallophorus winterbourni
GTTACCTCGGCGAACGAGCACATCTTTAAACAAAGGTTACGAAACCTTATGTTGAGAACTACTGCGTTGGCCCTACCTATTGATGTCTATATTATTTTAACGCACGGAACTACCGTCCATCCAAAGATTCTTTTCCCTCAGTCTGTGTTGCCATTGAGGATTATTTTTGCTCCACCTATGAAGAACACGGATATGATCATACAAGTAACGATTTTTTTTAATTTTTTTATACGTATATCCTATGGTACTGTACAGCATTTGGCTTTTTTAACCATAAATCTTGAATATTGAATCTTGATATCTGGTTTTTTCCTTCCTTTAAGTGAGATGGAATATGCGATTGAGAAGAGCAGTCAAAGCAACGCGACACCTGCGAAGTATGGGGGTGTAAATTTTGTCTGCGCCTGGGGACTTCTTTTCGTTAGTGACAAAGTTCCGCCAAACCATGTATTCGTTGTTAGTCATTTCCAATGTGGCGAATTTTGTAACTCGATAGGGATTACACCACGCTTGGGATGAAGATCAAATGAGTACAAACGTTGCAAAACGATCTGCGTATCTTGGACAGTGTGGTCAATCCATGAGCTTGCTAGTACATAGAATACAACTGGTTGATCTTTGATCGTTCATTTTTATCTTGTAGAGAAAGGCTTAAGTTTCTTTCCATTCTCTTAAGCAAGTTCCATTGAATGAATGCTACTTCTCTTACCAGAGTGGACGTTCTTCCGATCTTACAGATCGCTTCCAAGTTCTTCCGTACCAAATCTATGAGTTACCCAAGATCTCGCTTACAGCTAACCATTTTCTTCGTTCTACTCAAAAACCTACTGGTTGTTGTATCTGCATTGTGTGGTACAAAAATCGAGTTTCGTAAATCTTCGCATGAGTAATTTAAAAAACGAAATTGTAACTGAAGCCAGAATCCCATTGAAATCAAACCTCATGAGTGATGATATTAAGGATTCAAATTGTATTTTTCCTTATATGAACTTGTCTGTTCACACACTCGTTCCGCACATACATACATAATCAAATCAAAAGCAACAATGATCACCTTTCCAGTGTGCCAGGTATTGTTCTCCCTCTACGGGTTGACTCAGGCGTTCGTTAAGACAGTGAAGGGTTGAAGGTTGATCTATGGCAGGATCTTCTGGTTGCAGTGCATATAATTTAAATCGAATGCGAGCGGAACTATTGGCTGACGGTGGCCAAGTGCATTAGCGATGAGCGCAATCACAAGCTTTGGAATGGCACAAAAAACAGGAGCAAGAAGCACCGCCAAGATCGACGACGACAATTGCGAACTCGTACTATTTGGGGTTTTCGGATTGATTGCATTCGAACGGTACGAGCGACAACATCTTCGGAAGTATGAGCAGGTGGAAAACGTCTACCGCAATCGAACGATATGTAATTCGTCAATGTTGGTCTAACGAGCCCTGCATGGCGAGAGCTTGAAGTGTCCCGAAGTAAAAGCTGGTACAGACATGTTGAGGATCATCGTTGTGGTTTGTTGGTTGCCTATATGAGATGAGCGTTTCATTATTTGTCTTATGCGTAATATACGCTTTGGTCAATCGGCTTCTCTTGTGTTGTGGGATTCGTGGGTGAACGCGATTAGCGATGAAATGGTTGACCTCAGGGATGAATCGAGACACAATCGATGTGCGGGCGTGCAACGCGGGGGTTAGGTGGTTATTTTTGTACCAGATATGCATTGGTCTCGATTTGTCGACATGAAGCAAGGTGGTTAACTCTCCTGATACCTTTTGTTCCGTCGCTACATTCCTACTCGAATTCACGTCGTCAGATTTGCGGTTTATAGATAATATCTTCTATAGCAGTAGAACCTGATGTAATTATTAATTCCAAGGTAGATTGTTAGTCTTATCGTCTCATTTGAGTAAATGCTCGAACGTGGTTATACACGGGTGTGTAATCTAAGACTGATCAAAGTCGAGAGTCAAGTGTTTGTGATAGAAAATCGTCCCGGCTCTAAATCTGAGGGAGGTTGAAATACCCGGTTTGAGTCTCGTATAGCGTTGTTACATTGCGCAAGCCATCGATTTATAGTTTGGGTTGGGAGTTGTTGTCAAAGAAAGATAGAACACCCAAATAATTCATTCGTTTACATTTAAAAGATACAGAGGAGCACAACAGTGTGTCGGGTAGATCAAGAACGTCATTGTACATAAATTTAAATTTAAATTATTGTTGGAACCAGGGTGCTACTCCCCGGCCATCACTTAAACGTTTATGTCGGAAAAGTGACATACTGAGCAAAGATAGTTCATTATCAGACATTGATGCTTGGAAACATGTTTCTGTTATAGCGACTATAAATGGCATCGTTTCATTGCAAATTTTAGTTGGTTCGATGAGTTTGTAAGAATGTTTGCATCAGTATACATGCATTTATTCGTGTTTTTGCACTCAATCACAGTGTGTGAACAGAATTTATTGAGAGGTTTTGTTATGAATTCTTGTAGTTGTTCTATCAACAGGTTACGTGGGTAGCTTTGGTAACTGAATCAGAAATCGTTTCAGGTTTAAACGTTGAATCTTGATCGACTTCGGATCAGGCTGCATTGACGTTATTTGTGTCAGTAGAATTTTTTCGCCTGTACGTGCAACGAGGCTAGTGTATGTAAAATTACACATGTCTCGTTGGTTTATTGGTTGACTGTAATCCTCTCGCATTGTCATTTTGGGATGAGATAGGATTAACCTTTTTGGAAACTTATGTTTTCCAGCTTTCCACGTACGTTTTAGTCGATCGTAGTCTTAGAATATCAATAGTTTATAATGGTCAATTTAATCGAATTCGGGCACACTCCATTCTTCTTCGGATATCGTGGTACCTACCGCAACTTCCCTGGAAATATCCCTTGGCGGCCAGGAATCTCCGCTGCTTGCGGGCGTGACGAGAAGAGTCAAGAATTCCAAATAAGACGAGACTATGGGATGCTTATTTACTACGATCAAGTGTTGCGGCATTTTGCTCACGTAAATGAATATCAACTAAAATAAGTTAGGGTGTTTCTAGAACTACTTCGTAGCTTGTATGCATTTAGCAAGATTTCTTCCAGCTCACCTTCTGGTTTGCCATGGTATGGGAAACAATTTTTCGGGTAATCCGATTCATTTTGCATAGGTTAAACCATGCCATATATTCATGCTGCCTTCGAGCTTCAAATACTGAAGCATCAGATTTTAATTTATCCATACATATGACACTTAAGTCGTGGGACCTGATCAAATGTTCGGTTTTTGTGGAGTTCTCCACTTGTATCGTTTCCCATGGATATACGTATATTGGTTTCATCTCCGAACAAATTACCTGAGCAAGTAACCCGGCTTCGGTTCAGTGGAACCTAGAATTGATATCACAAGAGTAACAAAGTATAACGTTTAACAAGGTTATACTTGTATCCCAACTGTTATATAGGGTTCGTACAACGAACCACGATATTCAGACACAGAATCACAAAGTGATTCTTGGTCAAAGCACTCAAGGCGCTTATGGATGACCAAAGTAATGTAAGGGATGGGGATGTGAGCAACACATTACTTTGGTATAACGTTTAACTTTTACAATTTGTCCATTGTTTCTCGGTTCAATAAACCTATTCTCTCGCTTCACCTGGCCATATCAAGAAGCATTGAATCGGAAGTGAATTCTAAGTGTGTGTTGTGTGAGCGATACAATACCTAGATTATCCACTATTTCTTTGTGTTTTTAAAATGTCGATTTACCCTGGGTGCTGTGTCCGTTACCTTATTATCGACACTTCAACTGGTGTCGAAAATATAGATGATTCGAGCTAAACTCACACTTTCAGTTATTAATAATTCATTCGAAAAGCATATTGCAGCGTTCACAACAAGTTTTCAGCCCATGGGTGGCATTCGTTCACATATCATAACACATATCTTCTTTTATAATGCTCTTCTGCAATTTGCCTGCATTCACTTCAACAGATTTTGTGCTCATAAGACGTTGTATCAAAATTATTTCTTGCGCAATTTCAAGTTCGTACAACCACATCTTGGAAATTAAAATCAAACAGCATATATTGTCATGTGATCGACTTGCTTATAATATTCTTGCTCATATTTCCCAACCACTCCACATCGAACTCGCTAAACCTCATTTTTTTCTACAACTCGATCGAAATATATTATATTGACATCTCGAACATCACTGTGTCGGAGTTCCTTCATCCGCTTCGCCTTAAAATATCTCTTTCAAAAAGATATTGTCATCGTACACCTGAAAAAGTTGTATGATATTGATACTTTGTAATTTTTACTGTGTATCTTTCGTATCAAAGATTAATGTACAGTTGAAGTTTCAAACATTTTCGTATAAATCATTTGATTTCTTCCTCAATTCTTTGCTGAGAAATCTTCGGTTATGTTGACGAAACTGTGCGTGGGGTGGTCGCCCTCTCAAATTCCTCTCTAATGTTTGCTAGTTATTTTTTTTAATTACATACTTTTACTTTTGTGTGGCTGGATCTATGGGTGGGTTAAACCTTTTTATTGATCTCTCTGATCACGCCCGCCCAAGTTAGTCAGTCGGAGGCGAGATCTTCGCAACATGCAGTCTAGTCAAATACCCAACATCCACTACCGCAGAATTTATGCGGTCCTAGGCTATCCATTTTCTTTTTCACAGTTGTTAGCTAAGTCTTTAATTGACCTCCTTAAATTCGTCGGTAATGAGTGGTTATATAAGGTCGAACACGAGTTTCGTAAGCGCTGAGTTCGGAGGAAGTGTCCAAAACATTGCAGTTCTCGCCGTTGAATGTTAACCGAGAACGAAGCTTTTCCGCAACATCACTTCCGAATGGCAGGATATCGGGCGCTCAAGAATATGATCAAGGCACCAATGGTTGTGGATCATGAAACAATCATGTGTTTGTGATGTACATCCATGGTAGACAACTGCCGAAGGAGGCCAAAGATAACAACCAATGGTCGAATATCTCCAAAGATCGTGTTGCCTGTGACCTTACGGGCATTATCTCTTACTCAATTCAATTCAATTCAAGCGCATGCGGATCCTGATCTTACTGTCCCTACCTGATGAGTGCAAACAGCACGAAACCGGTCGTGGGGTGTGAATGACGGAAAAGCAAGCGAATGAATATTTTGTTTCAATTCAATTCCATTTTAATGGTCTAAAAACCATATAGCCTTATAAAAAAACCGCAGAATAACATGGGAACTACGAATAATATAACAAGCAAAAACGAAATTTGGTTGCTTACAGGGCATTTCAAGAATAAGCTAAAAATCCAAAGAGCAAAAATTGTTTTCGATTTGTGGGATGATAAATGTAGATGCATGAGGTCAAAATGTATAGTTTTCTTTGATGCAAGGGTTAAAGGTCAAATGGCATCAAAACTTCTCTTGAAAATATGCTGATTTGGTGAGTTTACAACATAATCTGGTGGACCGTTCCAGGTAAAACAAACTTGTACGGTAAAAAATGTCTTCTAGAGTTGAGTCGCGAGTGATGGACAGTTTAAATAAATGTATGAGCTCTTGGCTTAATGCGAGCCCGTAGATTATAGGCATTGTGAGGGTGATTTGCCGTAATCAAAATAATTGGAAATTGAACAAATATGATATTATTTTTGGGACGTGAACCGGGCAGGTTTTCCAGATCCTTCTGAAGCAGTTTGCAGGTCAAATGCTTTTGACATATCGGCGAGTAGGGAATTCCAAACAAAGCACACACGCGCCAGATAAAAATACCTTCGGCAGTTCCTTTTCGAATGTGGTATTTCCAACTTGCAACCATGGCCATGGCTGTTGCTGTAAGTTCGAAGGTGGAATAATAAGTCCAGGGGTTGGGAAACAGTTGTAAGTATTTTTTATACGAGTACGAGATCACCTCTCATTCTCCTTTGTGCAAGTGTCCTCAGCTCCAGTCGTCTGAGTCGCCCGGCAAATTGCATATTTTCGAGTCCAATGACAAGCTTATAAGCTCTCTGATATGCGATCCAGAAGCAAGATGTCTTTTTTGGAGCCATAGTGTCCAGGCTATCTTTTGCTGTCAATACCGTGCACTATGCGCTACAGTCCAACGTAATAATTGGTCTACGCATTCCAGCCCATGGTGACTCTGGTGCGCAGATGACTTTAGGTGGTGAACCAATTTATCAGCTAAGCGGCAGTATTGGTGAGCCCTTTTCTGCGGTAGTTAAAGTGACAAATTTATCTTTGAGTAAAGGTAGGATATTGAAATGATGCACCTTTCAGATGGATAAAATCGATCCTCGGTTATTCTCGGAGAGCTATCGCTCTCCGTACTTGCATTGGCTCCCTTTACAAACCAACAAAAGCTCAAATGTAGAATCGACTTCGGAGACATTAATCAGTTTGAATGTATACACTGGTATGCGTACTTTAAAAATATCATCAATATTTGTAACGTAATTTCGTGAAGAGCACATCAAAATGTCTTGACTAGATATATCTAGTAGTGCCATCATGTTCCAGTATCCTACATTCACATTATCACGTATAATCACGGCCCAATCTTGATTAATTTTACCCTAGCCGCTGGGATAGCTAAGTTGGCGTCGCGTCGTGGGGACGCCGTAGCAGAGAATTAAGTGTGGGTTTGAGACATGTTCATGAAGTTTCCTGAGAATAGTTTACAAGTAATGTTTCGTGCACCACTCATCATTTAATCTGGTACACTTCTTTAGCATTTACATGCCCAAGTGCAACGTAAAAGGTAGCAGTGAGTTGACTAAATGGGAGCGCTCGCCCTAACGATTCACCTACGGGACTTCGTTCAGGAATTTTATCAGGGTATTTATTCTGAATCCATGTACCACGATCAAATAATAAGGAAGGCAATGGACGAATTAGAATCAGGGTTCTCTTCTCTCTAGATGGACTGCTGTTACTAGCTGACGAGCTTTACCAACCCATGAACACTGGTTTTAAGGCGTCATTCACCCCCCTTCGACCATTCTGTTATTCATAATAGCATTTTCTTTGGGCCTGTGGAAACCATGCGTAAATGCTGGGAGCTGGATTTCATTGCCTTTAGCTGCTTGAGTAGCATGCCAAATGAGAGCCTTTCATAAATAGCAGAGGATGATTCCTACAACCGTCGCCTATTGTGACATCTCATTCACGTCCTATATTAAGCCCATTTAATAATCGACCGTCTATTTACATTTATTTATATCGTTAAAATTTGGCAATCAGTTGTCAATACAAACAAAATTTGAAAATATAACAGGATTTGCTGGAAGTTAGTTGCTTGATCAAATTTTAGAATGCTTAAATCCCATCTATTTGCATACCACTACAGCTTTCTGGCTTTCTGTTTCACGGGTTCTGTGAACCTTCAATTTGCTTGATATTTTTTATAAATTTTACTGAATACGATATCAAATCAAGGGAGCAACTCTTCTCGTGTCATTCTCATTGTGTACAGCCAACAGGCGATCGATTATATTGATCGCCAGTTTCAAAGTACACGTCTCGTGCCCGAAATGAACCGGATTGCTAGCTCACAGATCCCTTGAATGCGTTTGTGAAAAACCGAAAATGTGGCAACTTTTCCGTGGATCTCCAGCTAAACAAGAAATGAACTCGGTTAAGAAAACGTCCGATGAACAACTGGATTCTTTAACAAGATTATTTGGACTAAACACAAATAACGCGGATAGGATTTGCCAAGATAACCACCACATTGACATCCAAATGCATGGATCTTCTGAGCAAACTTTAGAAAGCAGGCTTTCTCCAGTGATTCACTCCGAAACAAGAGTAGAAGTTTCTGATCCAGTTAAAATGTATGCAAGTGGTGACGAATCTTATGATGTCCATGATATCGCACGTCATAATTCCCAGAAACTAAGCTCAAGTGATGCGGAAAAGATAGAATTGGATTTCAATCAATTTAATCGAAAGCGATCCGGAATAGTAGATATACAACAGGAATATATAGGTTCAAATGCTCATAACAACTCATTTGAACAACCAAGCGAAGACGCTGACGGTTCAAGGGCCAGCAAATCGATAAAACCTAAATCAGAACCAATCTACCCTGGTGTGCCAGCAGCCTATGCCAAATACGTGTTTGATCCCCCGAAATCCCCGAGGTTGTGTTCACCCTCAAGAATGAAGGATGGCTCAACTCAGGATCTCACAGGATCTGGTGTAACCGAATCGAATTCTAGCTGCATTTTCGTCACCTTGTCCTCAGGCCGTATGTACGCGGTCCGATTTTCCACACAAAATGTTATACTATCTCCATTATATGTGGACAAACGCTACTCCGCTGCCATGGAAAACGATAAGAAAGTTCAGCCAGATAATGTTCAAATTGCCGGTTCGCCTCGTACGAACAATCTTGCTGCCCATGTCCTGCGTTCAAATTATGAAATAAGTGAACACTCATCTAGACCCAAATCGAAGATATCTCTGCCACCCCTTCGAGTCTATACGGGAACCATACCTCCACATCGTAGACGTGCAAACAGTGAGCCACCCAAAACACCGACCGTAGGATACATAAATTTATTGTACAAAGATATGCTATTAAAAGTAAGGGTTCCCGTTTTTCCGGTGGCTCGAATGAAACCGCCCGTGAGCGAAGATATTATTAAACAAATGGAACATTTGAGGATGCCGACCTCTGAATCACGGAAGAACAAGGCTACCGTGGTAGTTCGGTGTGGATCCGATCTGTTGCAATTCAAATTCGACATGGTTGGTGTATCCGTAGATTATGTAGAAGTGCAGAATAGTACGGCTGTTCAAACGGAAGATAAGATGGTATACATACGAGAACGATCGTTAGTCACCGGTAGGATGTTGCTGTTGGCATTGCCGGAAAGTACCTATTTCTATCGTGACCCAATGGAGCAAATTCATAGATTGCATAGTCAGCTACAGCATAGCAATGTGATGCCATTGTGGAAGTACCAGATGATGAAAGCGCGATTGGCTGATAGACAGGGTTCCACTCAATTCGAAGAAAAGTTGAACAAAATTTATCAGCAAACAAGGGGATCACGGTTTTTCTTCGAAGGATTAGACTCTCTTATAAGCGCACAGACTGGATTGTTGTGTTGTGAAGTCATCAACGGTGAAGATAAATATGAAGACATGATGTTGGAATATCAAGGGCAGAGACCTCAACGGAAGAGAATGCCACAATTTTTAAAGCAGCGTTCGGAACGCAGCGTTGAGACACCAAATGTTTCGAAGGTGAGATAGTATCATTTCAGTTTTACTATCCAGACTTGTTGAAATTAAATTGCATATTAACATTAAGAGTCTAAAATGTTAAAGTATGAATAGTTTCGATGAATTACACAAAGTAGTGTTTCATGAAACTGAAACACGGAATTTTACTGGAACTTTCCAGTTTGACCCTTATAACTAACGCTTTGATTAAATATAATTCAACTGGATATCGTTAAAGGCGTCGATTATTTTCTTAAAAATTCAATTTAGACTCGGAAATAAATAGTACCTTCATTCATCTAGTTTAGACTAATGTGTATCGGCATTTTAAACAATAAACAGCATTTTCAGATACATTGTTTCTGCATTTTTTTGCCACGGCGATGCAAGAACCGCGAACTGAAAACTAAGAGGCACCACAAGTTTCAGAATCCTTGTAGTTATTCAGGCAAAGTATATGCTATCGTTTCTGGAAGATCCTCTCCAAAACCTTTACTTCCGTCAGTGTAAGAAACAACATTCTATCCAGGATAGTGTGACGGCTTATTGCGGATAATGCTGAGCGCAGTTTTGACTCTTATTATTTCGCTTGTAATGGTTCCGGTAAGATTAGGTTGTTTTGTGTACCAACACTTAATACGGTATTGATAAATTTCTTACTGAGGTTGAGCGTTTATTGAGAAAAAAAGCATTCGAGCGGCTAAATAAATTTCATCTTACCACATGTCCGGGATAATGATCGACCCTGGTGCTTAGATTCGCATATCACTTTAAGATTTTCTCCGACTGGCTAGACAACTTTCAAAAGTACCTTCTCGCGACCAAATACCTGGTGAAGAAATGCGTTTGCTGTAAGGCTAATCTTGTAGATGTAGATGAGTGGAATTTGTTCGAAATAAGAATTCCAATTTATAGCACGATGCCCACTTCTTACAAGCACTATCTCCCGCCAATTCCAACAGCAAAAGGTTTTGATGAGTTTGGAAAACTGAGTTACATTTTCATCATGTAACGATCATGTGAAGTAAGGTGAAGCAGGTTGTAGAGATATACTTTCAGAATTATTTTCCTTTGTTATATTTGCTTCAAAAATATTATCTTGAAATAGTCGAAATTTACAAGATATTATCAACTTATTGTGAGGCGGATAACGATTAGAAATTTTTGCCTATATTCTGTGCATCATACTAGTTTGACTCTTTTTGTCCGATAACCCTGCGTTGATACCTATTTACTTAAATCACCAGTGAGTCCAAGATACAGAAACGCTTGAAAAACAACTTTCCTGAATATACATTTTCCTACCCCATTTCCATTTTCCATGGAACTATCTGGTTTGATATTTGAATTGACGATTCGGACAATGTCGACCATGGATGTACAAGTATATGTGATGGTATTCTAGAGCTATTTGCTTTTTTACCAGAAATATTGACTCTTGTACCTTGAAAATGTAGCTTCGCATATCTGCACGAACCAATGACATTTTGATGGTACTGTAGCGTCCCGAGTTATGCACACAGATTTGCGATAGCACATAGTAAACGCTCAAAATTATACGACGAAAATGCTGCTCTAACTCAAGTGTAGGTAAACTGGCTAGCAAAACATCATCCGTTTCCGCGTACTATGATGCCCAAAGGTAGACAAAGTATAGCAAGCGTCATTTTACTGGGTTTTAAATACGGACTTTCATCAAGGTTTGGTTAATTTAAACATTCAGCTAAATTCATTTATCGGAAATAATTGCATTAGTAATGCTCACATCCATCACATAAACTTGCGCACTACAACCAGTTTTTGTTTGTTTGCCGTTATTAGGTTATCAGTGAGCCTTGTAACAGTGACAAAGTAGTAAAAAAACTATACTTCAATGCCAATGGTAATCACGTATGCACAGTCAATCTTTGGGTGACCTTGCCACACATTTGATCTAAGTCCACCGTTCAACTCTATGGAAATGCTTGTTTTTAGCCGCGCTTTCATTCCTGGACCTACACACTCCGGCCGGTTCTTGGCTGTTTGCCGTCAACATGTAGAAACTCTAAGATTAGATTAATTGAACCGTGAAACAGCGCAAAGTTATACTTGGTTACTTCTTTTAATCAATCATAGCAATAGGCGAATTCTGCATCTCACGTTTTGGTGAATATAGTTTTGTCTTTAGCAGATTCCAATGTCCCGTTAAACTGTTCATAAGCAAAGTTCTGGAGGGTTTTAGAGACTAATCAATGAACGATTGCACGTGTTCTATTTGTTATTCCTTTTTAATGCAAAATATAGATTCAATAGTAATTCAATTGCCAACTGTAAAGAGCAATCTGATTTATGAAAACTATAAACATTTTAAGGACATACCAACACATTATGTTGATTACGTAGCAATGAAAAGCATAGTACCACGCCGTTCATTTTAATGCGGAAATAACACTAGTTTTAGAAGCACCTTTTTTTGAAAAATAGTTTTCAATAAATTTCGTTTCTTTCATTTTATATTTGTTAGCCCGAAATCTCCGAGAGCAGAGAAACTCTCAGTGTCGGCGGAGAAAATGATACAGATGTTGGAGATAAAACATAAAAATTTTCAATTCCGTGTGAAAACCTTTGGGAACGGGTTCATTTTTTTCAAAGAAGAAATGTTTCAGTCAACACAGAGATGCGTCTAATCAACCAAAGTTGGATCCATCTGTCTTAACTGTTGATACATATTTTCAGTTGATTTTACTTTGCACGTAAAAGCTTTTATTTATGAGCAAATTATTTTGGTTATGATAAATGTGTTTGAGAAAAGTTCAAGTTTATAATTTATTGACTTTTATCTGCAGTATACTGAACTACAACAGTACTTTTTCTTAAGGAAGATAGAAGTTTTAATAAAATCGGTATTTTGTCCACAGTATTCGACACTTCATAAAAGGCTTCCGCACTGTCACGATACCTCATACACAGAGTACAACTTGCCTCCAACAAATTCATAGAAGCTATTTAATTGCTTCAAGCGTATGAAGACGCCGACAAAGTTTGCAAGATGACGTATTTAAAAGTATATATCAATTATCGGCAGATTGTTTGAACTAGATTATATTATGCGCTATAAAATTTTGATACTTTAGAACTCAAATTACTTTTATCGGTCTTAAACTTCTCAATCTTTGTCTTTTTGTAACAAATAGTATGGGTTTCACTAATCAACTGCTCATAATGTATTCGCGATCAGACGTTTCGATAATCAACTTTCCGTAACAGGAAAAAGAAAGTGGATTTTCATAAATTCATTCATCGTATCATGAAGTGACTCGATTTATTAGGGCTGGCGATGCAAAGAAATAGAATATTTATAGTCATCATCCCACTCTTGAGTTAGATACAATATTTGAAAAAATACACTCAATATGATACAGCTAACATGTGGGATGTATATAAACATACAAATAAGGATGACGTTTTCAAACATGCAGATTCCGCTAGAGTCGAGATGAACATCGAATGCTCTGTCTCAAATGTGTACATCGCAGAAAACTTGAATCAAGTCGTTTGTTTCCTTTTTGCTAATGAACATTCACGAATTGTTTGTGGCATATCTCACAATAATAATAATAATGTTCGCCATGTGGTCCTCATGAAAATAATAGAAATATATATATTTCAAACCAGGCATTCCATCGTGCCGTGCGGTAACATTATTTTGAGCTCATGATTATCAGGATATGCTATTCTTACACTTACACGTATTTGGATATATTATACCTTGATGGAGTTCCCTCGAAGTCAGCTTTCTGGATATCCCACTCTCGTCGCGGTATTCGATAATACGAGCAAATTCTGATTTCTCGTGATTTTCCATAAAATTCGTTAACACGAATAAAGTCATTCTTCTTCTTCCCATATTGGCTGTACTCGTGCAACACTGTTGATACTCTTCAAGCCTTCAAAGGGATTAACGTCACCGGAAATATCTTACTTACTGTTCGCAATCAACTGGTTATATTTCAACATAGTGCGATCAACTACCGAGGCGTATCGCCGGATTCAAATTTGATTTCGCTCTTATTCGTGAACACTGTGTTTTTGTCACGCTCACGATATTCATCATCGATCGCTCGACAGAACCACTGCTTGTGCACACACCACTGAACAGTGCAGCTCGCAGCTCTGACCGGTTGAACCCGAAAGGAAAACATTGCGCATCGGTCTGCTAAAAGTCGGTAAGTTCTAATGTGGAAATTGCATGCAAAATGCGACAAATCGCTGACCTTGGATTGGGTAGCGATTATTAATGAAGATACTTGTCCCGAAGAAAACCCTTGAGAATCAAATGGACTGCAATCCCGTATACAAAACTGAATGAACTTATAAAAAATGTCTTAAAGGCACTATTGTTGCACAACTTAGAGGTTACTGCCGAAGAGCCTGTAGAAAATCCATCAAACTCAAATT
Organism: Atriophallophorus winterbourni; assembly: GCA_013407085.1. Lineage (NCBI taxonomy): Eukaryota > Metazoa > Platyhelminthes > Trematoda > Plagiorchiida > Microphallidae > Atriophallophorus > Atriophallophorus winterbourni. The sequence continues at coordinate 13,666 of JACCGJ010001092.1, forward strand.
ATAAACCAAAACTGCGGGTATAAACCTTAGTGTTATATGTACCAACGTGACCGAGTCACGGGAACGCTGTTCGAAGCTAAGCAAAAACATTACAGCTGTGTGGTGTAGTCAGATGAGACTTGCCGCAGTTACTCCCTCATCAATAGTTCGGCTGAACCGCCACCTTAATTCTCTTCACAAAGATGATCCTCGCCTCTTACGAATAACGCTGCAATCTGTGGAGGACGTGGAAAACTTACTCTTAACTGCTTATCTTCTAGAAGGGGTTCCAGAGTCTACATGACGTATCCATGCAGATCTACCATGGTGGGAGCGAAAGTCGTCGAAACAATCGCGCGAAGAAAGTATTGTATTTCTAGGCGTTTCGGAAGATGCTGCTGACATATCTTTGCAAGAAACGTACGAGCAAGATAAAAAAATAATGGAAATGATTAGCCGAAACAATAGATATTAAAAAACCATACTTGTGGATGTTTTTAGGATACCGCAGTATGCCAACTATAAAGGGCATAGTTTTAGCCAGGTAAAGCTAACCTTCTTGAAAACCTAAATTAACGATAGTATCAAACGTGAATGGAAATCTAATAGAAGAAAGCTACCCCAAAACGTCAAGTTGAGCTTGCCCAGAATAATAGCCGGAAGCAAGCTAACGGATAGTACCAATCCACCAACGCCTAGTGATGCAGTTCAATCTGAATATCATGAGATAGCTCCAAAAAAACTTAAGCATTCAGAGTCTAACCGAGTCTGCACATTGATAACTTTTCATGATTTGAACATTGCAAACTTTATAAGATGTTTACATACAAATGCGCAAAGCCTTTTTAACAAATTAGCGGAGTTAACCGAGATATGCTCGGAATACTCACCTGACATTATCGCCATCACAGAAACATGGTATTCTTCCCAATTGATCGAAACGGAGCATTCCGCAACCTAGGTCACCTCTGGCGTCAGAAACGACTGTCTCTTTTACTCAAGGGTTGAGTATATAAAACGACAGTTCTGGGTGTGTTACTGTATGGATGTGAAACTTAGACCTTACATAACGAACACTTTAAGTGTTTGACAACCGATGTCTCTGCAACATTATATGAGTTAGCTGTTAGAATGGTATACGCACCAATACACTCCGAAATAAGTTTTCCAGTAGTAATGTTGATATAGAGAAGCAAATCAACCTGCATAGTTTACGCTGGTTGGGTCACGTTTTACGGATGCCGGACCACCGGCTTCCAAAGCGGAGAAAACTATACATCTTGACCCCATACATCTACATTTGTAATCCCACATATGGAAAACATTTTCTGCCCTTTGGATTTTTAACTGATTCTTGAACTGATCAGTAAACAACCAAATCCCATTTTATTTGTTATATTATTCGTAATTCCTATATTATTCTGTTTTTTGTAAAGCTATATGCTTTTAGACCATTAAAATTGTATTGAATGGAATGGAATTGACCATTCAGTGCTTCTGTTCAACTATGTATACAGCGATCATCAATCGCTTACTCTGAATTGGGTGGTTCGCGGGTAGATAAATTGGCGCAGTCGTGCAGATTCAGTATGGGAAAACGGACCACATAAGCCCTGACTCGCAATGAAACGAACTTGCAGTTCTTTTGAAACTTAAAATTGACGATAAATCGCTGATTGTTTCAAAAAATCCCAGTATGAACTTCGTTTTGTTGTTCGCAGCATAACAAAAGGTAGATTGCATTGAAGCGAGCGGCGAAGACGCATTATAAATCCAACAATTATTCTAGTACTTGACAACATTTTCGTATGGTACGCAACAAAGTGAATTCACTTATTTGACAGGATAAGGAAGCGCATCAATTGATGTCGCTATCAAAAATGGAACGCAACCACTAGTTACTGTACAAAAGCGAAAGTCAAACCATGTATTTTTGCCGTCCAGACTGGTGAAAAACTCACTGTGACCGCATTGGAAACCTCAAATTCTCCCGCGAATGGTTCGTGACAAACGTTTCTGTGGAACATGAGTACTCAAACGACTCAACAATCCAAAGTTTGTGCGAAATTTCAATAAATCTAGAAATAGTCGCAAGCCAATTGCTGAAACTGAATGTAAGAAAATCCCCATGTGCGGATAGCATCACGCCGGATAAGCTCAGGTTCTGCCATCGTCAGCTTTGTGAACCGCTTTCCAGCCTGTTTAACTATTCTTTGCTTAAGGGAGTGGTACCAAAAGATTGCAAGTCCGACGTGATTACACCTTTCTTTAAATGCGGCTGATGAATTGATGCTGTAAATTATCGTCCAGTCAAACTATTGGTATTGGTAAGGTCATGGAACGTATAGTCTCGGAAAGAATGGTTCCACACTTTGAATTATTTTCGCCAGCGCATCATGGATTTCGATCTAATCGCTCGTGTCTAACGAATCTTCTCATAGCGTTAGACGACTGGACAAAGGTGTTGGATAGAATTTCTTTCATTCACGTCTTTTACTGTGACTTGTCTAAAGCTTTTGGCAGAGTCAAACACCATTTGCTTCTTCAAAAACTGATACTTTTAGGAATATGTGAACCACTCCTCTCACGGTTGTGCGACTACCTGTCAGATTGCCACTTCCGAATTAAAGTAAATAGAGTGCTATCGCAAATGATTAAAACCACCAGCGGGGTCCCACAAGGATCCGTGTTAGACCTGTTCCTCTTTCTATTATACTTAAACGATTTACCCCCCACCTCATATCATCTAAAATGGTCCTGTTCGCGGATGATATGAAAATTTGGACGCGCATCAGTTCTGCTGATTAATGTGAGAAATTGCAAAGTGATTTTGACAACGTGTCGAATTGGGCGGCCATGAATCATGAAATTCAACATACGGAAAAGTAAGATGCGCCCCTTGGCAAGAAAGTTACTTCGACTTATCGATTGGGAACTAAAAACTTGACATGGAGCTCGTTGGAAGAAGATCTTGGAGTACGGATTAGTGGAAAACTGAAGAACACGGTGCACTGCCAGAATATAAATCGACAGATTATCTTTACCTTTATCTTTGTGCTCTGAGATTGATTTGTGGTCGCACTTAGATTCAGTGAGAAAACTTTTGGCATTATACTTGATAAAACACGGAGTAGGACTTTCTCCGGCTTCATCGATCAACAAAATCAACAGTATGTTACGCTTAACGAAATTTTTCCTACAATTCCTCGGCCTCACGTATTTCTGATAGGAATTTCAAATTCAGGGTTGCGACTGAAATATTAAAACGATTTTGGTCACCCAATTCCCTGATCACATTGGGGGAAACCAAGTAAAATAAATGTATCCTGCAAACGCGAACGAGCTCCGAATCCAGTTGATTGTTCATTTTCGAAATCATTTCAAAATAAGGTGAAGCATCAATACGGCGCATAGTTTGTAATTAATTTGAGTGGACCTGTCCAATCAACAACTGGCCGATTAATACTGGTCCAAAAATTTCAGTAAAACTTCAATAAAGCGCACTTTTTGCTCGAGTTGCTTTATGCACATATACAAAGCGCTGCTTTAAGCGACTTTACCGAAAAAAGAGTATAAAGTATAAGGCGCTGCTGAAGTAAGCGTTTTATCCAGTGCCTTCCTAGTAAAAAAATAGCGACAAGTTGGACTACGTTGGCAGATATCGAAAATTAGTCGATCGCATGAGATTTTTAAAAAAGAATTAGCCTCTTGACGAAATTTTGAATTCCAGTAAGAACAATGTATGCAAGTTCAAATGTACAATAACTTGATACTCGTTCCGAAATGGCGCTTCTGGTAGAAAAACAATAACAATAACGGAGAAAAATTCATCACATTTCAATCACTCACTTACGCCTCAAATCTTGTCATCAGAAGGATTAGTGAAAACAATATTAATCTTGTTCAGTTCATTCTATTTATTCAACTTTACATGATATCTGATTACGGCGATTTGGGTTGTTTTAATCACAGTTTTTTATCGCCTCGACGTTCTGCGTCACTGTACACCTGTTATTATTAGTGTACACTTGTTCATCCTGTCATGTAAGTTGATACAACCTAATTGATTCCGTTGTTTAATAGATTTACGTCAAAGGAAAACAATTAAGAAAATTAATTCGATAAATACATTTAATCTCGCTAAATCTTACGTATAAAATCTAAAAAGCTGGTTACATTTCCCCAATGTAGAAATGTTCTTAGAGCATATTTGAGTACATGAAAACTTCTTCGATGTATTTGATCGGCAAACTTCTATAATCCAGAAATTTTTTTAAATGTTAAGAATATTTTATGTTTTAACAGTTGACCTACAAAAATTTATTCATTTTGTAAACTGTTTGCAGGCATTTCATCTTGATAGATTCGCCGACAAGTAATTAGAAAATACATTTCACATCGACCATTTACCGAGATCATGAATTGCACGGAAAGGAATGAATTCAACCTTCCTTTCTGGTGCCGCTGTAAATTTCGCATCCGTTACATCTTGAGTGTTCCGTCATCAAGACTGTTTCAAAATCCAATCGACTATGTCATTGAACAACACAGATCTCGTAGTACAATTTGTGATGCCAGTTCCATGTATCAGTTGAACTTGGTGTGTACGCTTGAAAATCGTACTTTTTATGCTATTCATGACATGCGATATTCTTTGAGTTATTGTATTGATAATTTGTTGTCACTGTTAGACTTTCCAGGCGCAATAAATAGGTACGTGCCGAGCGCCTTTCTCTAGGTAGATTATCAATCCCGGAGGTTGGATTAGAAGGAGAGGGTTCCTATGTTTTCCTATAATGAAATGATGAAACGATTGATGTTAGAATAAAATCAATTTGAACAGCAATGTTTTTCACTTACCATCAAGACACATTTTGTGTCCTAATAACGGGAACTCCAATAGTTAGATTCTTCCATGTTTTCCTTTTAGTTCCGCCGTCGTCTTAAATATAGGCGACATTGACGGCGAGACTGATATTCCCTGCTTCCTACTGTGAATAACGGACACGTTTTTAACACTAGTACGATATTTTTGTAGCTCATGTTTATCTATGTTTCTCATATAAGTTAGAAGCAGCCCACCCTTAGCTAACTCCAACATATACGAGTGTGCGTGATAGTTGCTATAGATTTACGACATGTCCGTCATGTTAAACTGGTTAACTCTTCGCCGTTGTTGACTGATATTTTCATCCGTACTCAGCGCGAGCAAACGATACTGTTGTTTCATTAGAGTCGTTAGTGATAGGAGGGTATCCCGGAAATAATAATCAGCATCACGATCATTTAGACCAGGATGCTGACGCCAGACTAATTTAACGCGCTTGAAATAGCTTAAGAGTGGCAGCTAAATTAATCATTAGATGAGAGAAAAATATTGTACATTTCACTCATACTGTGAAAAACTTTAGTTTTTTAGAATTATTAACACAAATGTTGTGAATCGCAAGTTGAACCAATTGACTTCAAAGGTGAATAAACTTTGATTATTGTTATTTTGTCATCATTTCACGGCCTTAGCTCAATACATGGGTAAAAGCAACATTTTGGGTTTCCGTTTGTGACTACTCATCAGTATCATGTCTTTTGAAATATTCACATGATTTGATCATGACAATCGATAGTTGAAGCTCTATACTCGAGTTTCGCTCTTTTTGCTGCTCATTAGTACTGCATATCCTCCGTCTCAGGTGGGCTGCGAACCCTCGAACATGGCGAGCGTAATCCCACGCCTTACGACCTAGTCTACCGTTCAACGAATATCAATTAGTCACTTCGAAAGACGTTTTGCTGATAATCTCATCTAGCTTCATAAGGAAACGTTCAACAACAAACAACTAAGCTCAGCGAACACCATCTGAACAACATACTATCCACCTTTCAGCTGATTGGAATTTAGTATCCATTAATCTTCCTCCAGAGTGGTACATTTGAGTATCTTTGTCTGCCTGACCAGTCATGAAGGAGACTGAAAAATCTGTTGTGGTCACCCAACCGATCTTATCTCCGTGTCAGGTCTTCCCATCGGCTGCAATATAAACTAAAGAAAACATTATCTTGAAACTAACGATGAGAAGGAAATTACTCAATCAGTGCAACTTTATAACATTCTGTATGTTTCAAAATACTAAAATCATAAGGTGCTAATCATTTTGAAATGACAAACAGGCTAAAATCACCAAATCGTAAACTATAAACGTACGTATAGAAAAAACTAAAGAGTAGAATGACATGGATGTTCTCAAAAATTTAAATTTGTATTTTCAGTTTATAAAAAATCGTAATGGATGTTTAGTTCCATCTGATAGTGTAATGAATTATTTCTGGTTTTAGATGGCTAACCACTCGTTAACCTTCGTATTTCTGACCCAATGATTTGAATATGTTCATTCGGTAGTAGAAATGACGATTCACGTTTTCTTACTCTTTATAGATCCATACGAACAGAAGAGAAATTTGACGAGTACATTTCGCGTACGTACCCTGGTGTTGGTGCTGTTTGCAGAAAGTTCTGTTGCATCTTCCATTCTGAATCGTAATTATGAACAAAAATCTTTTGACACAGAAGGACTTGCCGTAAATACTACTGAATGCAATCTGTTTAAAACTACCTAGACTGTTTTTATAACTTATATTTTAATTTGCATCAATCTTTTTTAATGTTGGGCTTGATGATTTTATACCATTAAACACCTTGAATTACCTTGAATTACGTTAGAGCTGTGTAATTCTGTGCCTTCTGTTATCTTCTGAAAGTTTTTCAAAACCTGTTAGCTAGGATAGCCTCTTCAAGTGATCAATTCAACCACCATCTAATGCTGTTTGCGGCTGAATCATATAGTAGATTGTGATAATGCTGAATTTAATGACATATTTGAAGTTTTGGTTGGTAAAACACGGACTGTGTACAATCACAAAACCTCTTGGGAACTGATGCGAGCCAATAAATGACAGGTGAACATTCGAAAATCTGACTATTATATGTACCATCTAGCAGTTAAAACAATAAGCGTCTTACTGAGAGTAACAGAGAATGTGGTCATTCGCATTAACAATATTGAGCAGAGATTACATGAAAAGATTGGTCCGCATCAGTAGTCCGTTTGGAAATTGGTATGCGATGCAGTTTATTCTCTTATTGAAAGTGGGATTGCCTAATTATCGGAAGGAAATCTACGAAATGTATGGCAATAAACGGTAGTTTCTTAGACGTGTGCATGGGATTTTTTGGGAGTAATCGATTCGATATTATGAATGAATTTCGAGAAATGTTCATTTGTGATTATTTAATCTAATCACATCGTCGCCAAGAGTTCCCTTAATGAGAGGACAGTGAATGATAAATTCAATTTGACCATCAAATTCGAGGATATTCAGTAATAATATTTTCTTTACTGTTAGAATATGAACAAGTTCTTGTTAAAATTATGAAGTATATCAAAATAGTGGCGGTCTTCAGCTTTATTTAGTCCAACGACTGAGGAGCATTAAACATGGTGTATATCAATCGCAGCGTGTATACCATTCGATAAACAGCAATGGCGATGCAGACGTTTTTCATTTTAAAATATCGTCACATGTGTGGGTAGTTCAGCTTTTTATATCAAGCTGTCACCAAAGTTATACACCCATACAAAAATCATTTTTACATGACCCTTCTTATTCGCCACCGTGGGTATCACATCAAGCAAACGCAAAATCAACCGCAGCTCATTTTTCAACCAATTACATTTGCTTAACTGAAACAGTACACCTGCAACAGTTGTCAGTTTTCTTTTTTTGGCAACCTTCAAACAGCTTTCGAACACCCATTGTAAGTGTATGTTTGTTGTGCTTTATATATCCTTACATATTTTACACTCAAGGTGTGGGCTGTTCTGACACAGTACGTGTTCTCAATTGCTTTCCATATTAATCTATTTTATCGCGCTAGTTACACTTTACACATTAACCGCAGCTGATATATTTGAGATAATATCTATAAAAAATTGAAATCTCCGTATTGATATTCTACACAATGCGTCCTAAAACAGCTTTCTCTGACTGTATTAAAATTCGTGAGAATCATCAAGCAGGGAATTGCACCGTGAGGTTAGAAATTGACACTTTTTCAAGTTTAGAAAATAAAAAACTGAAGTCTACGTAACGAAATAACAACTTCTCAAACATTCTATGATTTTCCTAAACCATTAATATCATATATAAAGCCTAATTCCTTTATTGATAAATATATTCTGATAAAAGCCAAAACACTTGTAGAAAAATAAAAGAGAATCCTGTTCTAAGAATATCATTCTATTTAATCTAGATTGTGAAAAAACATGAAACAGCGAATCCCATATCTTATAAAACTCACTGACAAATGTTTCGTGTCATATTTATGAGACAATAAAAATCTTTTGAAATTCATACCTCAATTTTTAAATGTTGAAATGAAACCTGAACTCGCCCCACGGCAGAGCCATTTCGGTCGCCGGAAGTGCCAAATTAGCTTTACACCCTTAAACCAATCATCTTCTGATGCATTTTCCGTTCGCAATGTGCAACTGTGGAACAGTTCACCTACTCATGTGGTACAATCTGGAACTGTTGAAGTTTTCAAAAAATCACTAGATATCCACATGGAAAAGTATGTTTTTTATGTTTGACAATAATCTAACAATATTTTGATATTTTTACCATCCGACCCGATGTACATTTTTGTGGGTCTTGTTAAGCATAGCTTTTTACCTGCATATAATCAATGAATGAATCAATGAACTGAGAGCATCAGTGTGAATTAACCGTAGTTAGTACACCTGAAAGAAGTCAAGTTAAAACATCTTTTGCACCCAACGACGTTGTGAACAGAACACCTCCAGCCTCTGAGCGTTCAGTTCTCTTACCTACATTTAGACAGACACAAGCTCTTCTTCTAAGCTCTGGCTCGTTTAGAGAGACAGTAGATAAGAAGCCCCTAAAACAACAAGTAACGTTGGTCAATAAAAATAATAGGATTACACATGGTGTTCATTACCGTACTCAACAACTATACCGCGATATGCAGTATAACCGCCACCCATTGAATACAACTGGCTTCATAATCCCTCCCATTACCCACATGGTCATTATACTAAAACATTTACTACTCTGATTATATGACTCGAAACCCCTCATTTTAAGACCATGCCTGTTTTAAACTAATACATTAAATAGTATTTGCCCTAAATTTTCGTCTACATCGACTTTCACTTTTATTAATTTCGTTCCAGTCCATCAGAACTAGAAAACTCAATATGGATTGTAGTACCATCTTTAGATCTCTTTTTGGTTGCATTTATTTTCAACCGTCTTCAACTATTTCTAAAATTGATTCTCCAATTCATGTGTCTATGAAGCATCTCTACACCACGCACCTCACATCTCTCCTTACGGATCGCACATACTGCGGTGAGGTCAATGGTCACAGATCGTGTACTAGAATCACTACTACAATAACGTCCCGCGAAGGTAGGAGAAATAACACAAAGGACAATGAAGCTATTATCGCGGTACCCAAAACGTGTATAACGGTACAATAGAGCAGTCACGTAGCACGCGTGAAGTGTTAAGGTCACTCTGAAGTCAGCCAATGCACTTGACCGGAATAAGACACATGAAAAAAGTAAGCCGTGTCACTTGTTACATGCGATGAACGTCCTATCGAAGCCGTCTCATATGGGGCTAACGCGCTGCTTTCCTGGATCGCGCGTCTTGCATTATTTTAGTACTAACCCTGTAGGTACAGCTGTAGGCTTGACAACGAAGAATCAGATGCCTGAAAAACACATTTTCTGCTTAGAATTTCTTGGATCCGCAGAATTGATGGCAAATGGCTTTGGCTTGAAAAAACTGGGTGACGTGCCTATTCGGGCTGGTAACGACCATGTGTGATACATTTCATCTTGGATAGTGAGCGCTAATAGCTGTGGTTACCGGGTTGGTTTGCGACACGCGTCGGTGGTTGCATCAGTGGTAAGTGTACATATTTAACTGAATGAGTAATAAAATAAGTATCTCTGGATCATGGTTTTAAGTCCACTAACGAGTGATAAAAACGAGATACGAAAATGCACGAAAAATATTTTAATCTGTTGCAACTTGTAAATTATCACTACATAGTCGGAATACCTTTCATGCTGCTGTTTCGCGCACCTAGTTATTGTGATGGCGGGCTCAGAGTTAGTAGTGGATGTGGTAAGGGTTATTACCGGTGATGATGAGATTGTCGGTCGGTATTGCGGACTAACCAGGTTAACTTTATCGTCCATTAACGCTGGTTTGACTCTGTAAATCGCGACAGTGTCATTCCTACTATCATGGTCAACCACATTTGGTTTTGGGAACCGCTGAATTTTCATTAACGGTCCAGCAAAATCAGGCTAGAGAGGTTGCTTCACAATGTCGTTTCGGCGAAAAACATACTTGCAATGCGCTAAATCCCAGGAAACGTTGTGCGGTTTGAAATGAGGCCACAGTGGTGGTGGGTGGAAATGGCTCATATAATGCAACAAGCGCCCCACATAATCACCATAGGCAAATGGTGATTGCCTAGCCTTACCGACATACTCAACAGGCAAAGCGATTGTACGGCCAAATGTTAATTCGGCGGCTTGCAATGCGGTTTTAAATGTTGACCTCAAACCTAAAAGGAAGATTGGTAGGACTTCGGTCCACTCAGTAGATTCTTTAGTTGCCTGTTCAACTGTTCAACAACGTCATTCGCCATTCGGGTAGTAAGCAGTAGTTAAATGATTTCGGCAACCCAGAGTAACCCGCAAATATCTGAAGGCACCATCTTAACGCAACTGTGTTGGAAGAGAATTTGTGTATAGGAATGACCTCTGGACACCTAGCGAAACGGTCAATGAAGGTGAGGATGTATACACGGCCATGTGCGGGTGATAACGCGCCGACGAGATCTTCGTGGGAATGAAAAAGGTTAATTCGTTTTAAAAAAATCCTAATGTACTCTTGGTGTGTCGGTGGATTTTCGTGTATTGTCATTCACCACACGCTTAAGCCTATTACCGAACGCCCCTATTGGTTTTCGGCCAGATAAATTTATGCGTAATTAGTCTAACGCTAACACGAATGCCATGATGGGACCAATTATTATGTACTGAACATTAGCCATCTAAACGCAGACGGTATAATCTGTCGGGGAGAAGTTTGCGATACGTCGCAAAGGATATCACCCGAGCCCTCAGTCAAGGATAGAGGTCAGATGTCAAGGGATGCGGAATCTCTGAGCTTGCACTACAGCGATTTTGCTGAGATCGAAAGAGGATATCAACTCTATCACGAATATTCTTGAGAGTGCATCCGCGCAGGATTTTGAACACCTGAGATATGTCGTATTTCAGTTGTGAATTGGCTGACAAAATCAAGATGTCTCGTATCCCTAAGAGAGCATCCATCCGCAGATCTGCTCATTGTGTGAATTAGGTGTTCACGATTAGTAAACACGAGAAACTGTATGCCATCCAAAATCCAGTAGTACATTAAAAGGAATTATCCACCGAGTGTTTACAGGGTTTGTACCGATCGTTTTTCACAAACTAATTACCATGTGAGCGTAGTCGTTTAAATGGAGACTAGGACCTTTTATGGTTCTCAAGGTTGTCACACCCGGGGTGGTGGTGAGGATAAGCTCCCGCTACCCACAAAATGCTCTCATACGGCGTGCGTCTCAAATAGCCTCTGACAACCGAAGCCCAACTCCTGGCCTGCTCGTGGCGGAACTGCTTCTACTGACAGGAGAAGGGGCGAAGGCGAGTGACTGGCGCCTCAAAACCAGTTCGCTTCGGGTGGATGGAGCTCGTCAGCCTGGGAGGGCATTCCATCTAGGGGATAGAAACCCTGACTCCAAACCTCCGCTTCTTGCGGATTACACAATCACAATACTCTGCCGAGGACGGTCCCAAGCCCGTCTGCAAAAGTAGAAGGGTTAGACGCGGGGTCAGCAACCCCACTCTGTAAAAACCTCAAACCGCTACTGGAACCGAAGCAACATGTCATACCAAAGTAACATCTCCATGCTTGAATCGAGAAGAAACCTCATCTAAGGTAAAAATGAAGCAGACTGGTGAAAGCCCACCGGAAGCCAGTCAGCAGATGAATCTTCTGTCGATGAAAGCAAGAACAGAGATTGCCACATGGAACGTCCATACGATGTATGAGACCGGTAAGGCTGCACAGGTCGCGAAAGAAATGCAAAGGTATGGTATACAACTGCTGGAAATATGTGAAAGTAGATGGAATATATTTGGTATGTTGGTTTCGACATCCGAGGAACGGATTATTTACTCAGTTCATGAAGATGAAAACCATAGTCATTCGGAAGGCGTCGCCATTATGTTATCCCCAATAGCTGCAGGCGCTCTCATTGGATGGGAACCCGTTGACTAACGGATAATCACAGCCAGATTCAACTCCAAGGGGAGAAATGTGACGCCCAAAAACAATGCTAGCCTTGAGTCGAAATAAGAATTTTACGTGCGTCTGCAGTCTGTCCTAGACAAGACACCCAAGCGAGATATCAAGATTTTATTGGGTGACATGAACGCGAAATTGGATCCGGACAACACATGGAGAGAATCTGTGATGGGTACGCATGCCCTAGGTGAAATGAATGAGAACGGTGAACTTTTCGCAGATTTTTGTGCGCTCAACGATCTGGTCATCGGAGGCAGCATCTTTCAACACCAAAACATCCACAAGGCCACCTGGACATCACTTGATGGTGTTACTGCTAATCAAATCGATCACCCATCAATTTCACGAAAATGGAGACATAGTCTCCTTGATACACGCGTGATGCGAGGTGCGGATGTTGCTTCAGACCACTACCTTCTAATGGCCAAAATTAAAATCAAGTTAAGTGCTTTCTACGAAACAGGCAGTTGGCCTAGTGTGAAGTACCACACGCAGAAACTAAGGGAAGAGCGTACAAGAGAGATTTTCTCAATCTCACTGAAAAACAGATTCGAATCGCTCAACAACTTAACCCCTGAACTCCCAATAAATGAACACTGGACCGCTCTGAAAGACTGTTGGCAAGACACTTGTAAGCACGTAATTGGCATACGGGTAAAGAAAGACAAAGAGTGGATCTCGAGTGAGACTTGGACACTGATCAACTCGAGAAGGCAGCTGAAACAACAGATCCTCCGGTGTAAGGACACCAAGCTGAAAAACCAACTGATCGAACAATACGGCTCCCTAAATAAAGACGTGAAACGAAGTGCCAGAAGTGACAAGAGGCGGTTCTATGAAATACTGGCAACGGAGGCGGAAAATGCAGCAGAAAAGAGAGACCTGAACACCGTCTACAACATTACCAGAACCTTATCAGGAAGGAAAATGCCTTACGGCAAAATAATAAAGGACGGTGAAGGTAACCTTATCAGTCAGGAATCGGTGCAAAGAAAGCGATGGATGGAGCACTTCAAGGAACTCCTAAATCGACCAGCACCTACTTCAGTCACTGACATCCCACCTGCAGCAAATTTGCTAGACGACCCTTCCGGTCGAAATGAAATCCTTTTTGCCTTAAAATCGCTAAAGAATGGCAAAGCACCAGGCCCAGATGGGATTACACCAGAAGCTCTGAAGGCTGATTTGGACACCTCGGCTGATATGTTACTTCCTCTGCTGCAGAAAATCTGGTCAGAAAGACGGGTCCCAAATGATTGGAAGAGAGGTCATTTGGTCAAACTTTCTAAGAAAGGGGATCTGAGGCTATGCAAAAACTGGCGAGGTATCATGCTGCTCTCAGTCCCTAGTAAAGTACTTACACGCATCATCCTTATGCGTTTGCGCGACGCTATCGACCAATTTTTACGGCCAGAGCAATCAGGCTTCAGAAAACAAAAGTCTGGCATCGACCAAATTGCGACCCTCCGCATAATAATTGAACAAAGCATTGAATGGCAATCGCCTCTTTGCCTCAACTTCATAGATTTTGAGAAAGCCTTCGACAGTGTGGACCGCGAATCCATATGGAAGCTTTTGCCACACTATGGGGTCCCACCGCTGTACATGGACCTCATAAAGCAGCTGTATGAAGGTGCCTCCTGTCAGGTAATTCACAACGGAAGACTGACCGATCCATTTGCAGTTGAGACTGGCGTCCACCAGGGATGCCTGTTGTCCCCAATGATTTTTCCGTTGGTAATAGACTGGATAATGAAACAGACAGTAAAAGGTGAGAGGAATTGTATCGATTGGAGGGAATCCGAGCATTTGGAGGATCTGGAATACGCTGATGATGTCTGCTTGATATCACGTGACCCCCAACGTCTTCAGAGAAAGACCGATAGACTAGCACACTTTGCTTCATATGCAGGGCTACGCGTGAATACCGAAAAAACAGAAGTCCTCCGTGTGCTAACTGATGAGCACCCATCAATCACCATCAATGGTAAAGCAGTCAAAGACGTCACGCAATTCATCTACCTCGGCAGCATTGTTTCAATAAGTGGTGGCACGGACGAAGACATAGTCGCCAGAATCGGCAAAGCAAGATACGCGTTCATAGCTTTGAAACCCATTTGGGAGTCGAAGGTTCTATCAAAACGCACGAAACTCTGTATATTCAGAAGCAACGTCAAATCCGTGCTACTCTATGGATCGGAAACCTGGCGAGTGACAGCAAAGTCTTCTGACCGCTTGCAATCATTCCACAATAATTGCCTTCGTCGAATTATTGGGGTAAAATGGCCAGAAAAGATAAGGAATCAAGACCTGTGGCAGATTGCTGCTGAGTACCTGATCGCTCAGCAGATCAGTAGAAGGAAGTGGAGATGGGTTGGGCACACCTTGCGGAAACCTTATGATGACATCATGCGTCATGCTCTGGTATGGAACCCAATCGGAAAGAGACGGGTCGGACGCCCAAGTCTATCTTGGAAGCGCTCGTGCGAAGAGCAAATCCGCAAGTGTGGACTTAACTAGGACGACATCAAACTTGCTGCTATGGACAGACCAAAAAGGAGACAAGTTGCCGAGGCCCTATGTTCCTCCAGAAACTCAAGGGATTAAGTTAAGTAAGTAAGTCAAGGACCTTTCATGCTTGACAAAATCTGTCAAGATGACAATTAGTATACCTTTCAGTGAGAAAGTTTAAAATGTTTGAGAAAAGCCCCGAACATCAAATTTGCGAGTGGTTTATTAATAGCCCTGTGTAACATGGACTGTTCAATCAATTTGACTCGCATCATAATGTTTATATCTGCTTTGTATTTGTATACAATTTACTGATTCCTGTTTTAGTAAAATATGGATTTCGAGCTTATGAGTTTTCCTCTAATAAATTTCGGCCTACTTGAGCATTTAAAATTTCGGCATGTTAATCTTATTGTGATTGCTAAATTTTCAATTTATATATATATATATATATATATATATATATATATATATATATATATCGTATCTAAAATCTTTGAAGTTGGATTCAAATTAATCTAAACGATTGAGTCGGTTAAACCGCGCCAATAATCTCATGGCCTTTGAATTTGATTTAATCTATTTGCGGCAACTGTCTGTATGTGATTTACAGATCACATTTTGCGTAGATTTCATTCAGACACAAACATTTGTCTGTTATCTTCTCAGCACATACTGATAGTGTCGTTTTTTGTACACTGCTGTCTAGTCCCGAGGGTTTTGGAAATAAATATACCTTTCTAATAGACCATAATAATAGACCTTACTGACAGCTTAAAACACAGGTAGCTGCGTACGACAAGTTGATACCCCATCGGGTTTTATATCTCCTGGCCCTAACCACAACTTCAAAACTCTTTCATGCAAATGATCTTTAGCTAATTAAATTAGAAAGACATTTAGGATTCCTTTATGGGCACATTGGACAGTGTTTGACCTGGATATCAGTGTAGCCTGCCTTACTTAGAAAGATAATATTCTATCGATAAATAAATTAATGAAAGGTTTCATATAACGAGTCATAACGTTTACGATGCCTCCAAAAACAATAATTATCTACTTTTAGATCGATTTTATAACAAATTTGAACCGAATATGCATCACAAATTGATTGTTCTATTTTAAATAATGCGAATTCTTCATCCTAAAAATGTATTTAAGAAATTAACAACCACTATCATCAAGTTAGATTTTTACAGCAGTAATTTCATTTTGTCCTTTTGCTTGCATCGTTTAAAAGTCGGGGTTTTATATACTGGCACCTGAATGAGATTTAATCTACTCAAAAAGTTCATCAAATTTTGGTTTGTTGAAAATTTTTCATTGATATTTAATAGTCGGTGTCTTTTTTAAATCACAACTAAATACTGATTCATCCGCATCATCACTATTCATGTCGTGATAAAAATCATTTATTAAATTGATGCAACTACGAATAAGATCATTAGTTATCAAACGTGAAAAATTCCAAACATTTCTATGCTTTAATATGCTAAAGTTCGCATCCCTCCTTGCTTGTTTAATACAATTTATGCGTTTTCGTATATTAATATAGATAGCTAGGTTTCAAATGTTATGAATAAAACATCTCATTAAAAAGAAGCGGTAAAATATTGTTGAAGTTGCGTCAACAAATTACCGAGTATAAATATTTTGTCAATCCCTTGAAGATCTCCACGACCAAAGTCATTGAATTGTAATTCTTTCAAAGTAACTATACAGGCGTCGTGTAATATTGAGGTATCTGACACAGTCACTGATTTTCATTCTATTGCAATTGGATATTTGTTTCATAAAAATAAGGATCCTAATGAATTAACTTTGAACATTATCATCCAATTATATGAAATATTTTGTGTATTTCACACGCGGATTTTTTACACATTAGAAATGTACTCCCGTGTATGAGATACTATGTTGAAGGATTCACTTGGGTGTATTTCTAAATAAACTCTCTTATAATCGTGCATGTTACAGTGAACTTCATTCAGAATTTTTACACAGATTGAGTAAGCATTATTGTCAGTTTCGTGAAGAATGAAACGTGATTTTCCATGTAACATTTGCAAATGACATAATCCTCGTGTATTCTACTCATTATTGTCAACCACTTGATCGCTGCACGTTTGAATGAATCTGTCCTGTGAATTTTTCACACTGAGTGCAAATCCATTAGAGTTTATTCACTGCACATGTAAGAACATGTGTTATCAAAATGTGAGTTACTTCACTATCTAAAACAAAACATTGCGAAGATAGTTGACGAATCGAAACGATTTTGTTAGGAGATGAATAAAATCCATTAATTCGATATAAAAAAGTAGGAAATCGTATTGTTAGCGAAAAACTAATATAATATAATGACTTCATTAGCATTTAACAACAGTGTTAAGAATCAACTAATGATGAAGTTATTTTGAGGCAGTATGAAAAACATGGTCATGTTGAATACTATCAACGAATAATATCGAAATAAGTTCGAATCTTCATTTACGGCATGCTTTTAAGTACAGGTTGATAAAAAGTGAACATAATTTAAAAATTTACAAGGGTTCGTAATATAGTAAGGAACAATTTCTACTTTACTGAATATGCCTAACTGTGGAATCTTCTTCCAATATATATAAAACTCAGCTCCTCTTACCAAAATTTCAAATGAAATCAGGCTTCAATCCTAACCATAGATAAAATACGCGATCTTCTTAAACTAAATGTTCTACCCGATGATTTATATAATAATGTCATTCCTGGGTATTGATATTGAATTAATTTTCGAAACTTTCGAAAGGACACTATTTGCTTTCGAATATTTACTTTACAGTATAACTTATCAACACGTACCCAAACAGACTGGCCCGCAAGTGTCATCAACCAAGTGAAATCAAATCCATTCGCCCAGCGATCAAGAAAACACTTCATATTCGAGATACACTAATCAATTTCAAACAATCAAGAATTTTGTTTACTCCGTTTCATAAGAGGGTTTCAAGAAGGAACTTGGCTTTGTGTGGCCTTTTGTTTTCTTGATTGCCATCCCTAATTTTATAGTTGGTATGATCTTCATGTTGTCTTTGGAACACACTAATGCCTTCACGCGCCTATTGGTGACGGGAGGTTTTATGTTACATGCCAGATCACTATTATACAAGAAAGGATTCGTGAAGATATTTTTGCAGTGGTGGACGTTCTTCTGTGGTATACTAATAACAGAAATCTGGACGTTCGATTGACGACTCAGCCACAAATCGTCCTGTGCAAACTGAACTGAACCAATCCCACGGCATTCCAATAATCATCTCATATTTTTCATTACAATTAGTTCAATTGATTTTTTTTTTTCGTTTTTGCAATCCACATTATAAATTTGTTTTTATACTTCAGCATGTGTATCGGTCTTGGTTTCTATTTACCTTGAGATAAGCGCTATTTTCAATCTTGCCTCTGTATCATGATGTTTGTGGTTAGCTTTATGATAGTTGGTTTGCTGATTGGCCTGATTTTACGTTTATTTCGTCCATATTTTAATGTAAAATTTTATTGCCCATATAACACTGTTACAAAATGATTTGCTACCGTGTATGATCGGCCTTAGACTTTCTGGACAGTTACGTTACTGGCTTAATTCGGTCAATCACATCACACAGATTTCCTTAGTGAACTGACTTGGGGAATTGTAGTTATAGATTGTGAAGTTAACGAAATCATCGAAAATACGGAGATTATGTAGAACTTAAATTTATAAAAATAGACCTACCTGTTGTAACGGTACACACGGCACAATCCACCCTGCGGTTTGTACAAGCTCCCCGCTTTTATACCGTAATAAACTATTGACTATGGACATTAACAAAAGTATGTTAATAGATGCTGCTCACTACATACAAATGAAAATCTTCCTTTTTATATTCCATTTATTGAAAAGGCGATTGGTGTTCACTCGAATAAAGGATATGGAGCACCAAAAACTGGATCGTCTTTTGTATTATCCACAATCAAGTCACACCAAACACGGGAAATTCGAAGTATATATGATACAGTGTTTTTGAAGCAAATACATTAATGTTGTACACGGAAAGGAATCCATACCGTAGTATCAAAAATAGACAATCTGTTTATTCCGCGCGCTTTAAGTATGTAGATGAAGCGGTGTGCTCTAATTACTTCATAGCCTCTTAGACATTGCCACTGATTGTTACATGTGCATGTTTAACAGAGGTGTGTTTCGTTCGCCGCGTGATTCTCAGCATAAATATTCAACGTACGTCGTATTCTACACAGTACTCGTACTAATCCATGCTGTGCTTCATCCGTATAGTGTTGCCATTGCTTATGGAAACCGCCTATATGACTGGGTCATCATGCTTTTGGATGAAGTTACCTAGAAACGTTTGAAAGAAATCGGAAACTTTTACAATTTTAACAGGTCTTGGGTTTATTCATAAATGATATGCGGGTAAAAAGCTCTGCTTTACAAGACCCACAAAACCGTACATCGAGTCGGATGGTAAAAATATCAAAAATGCTGTTAGAGATTTTTATCAAACGTGAAAATCATACTCGTCCATCGTTTTTTAACCTCAACTTTTCCTATCTATTTAGGCTTTCATTGTGTCATGCTTAGAGCATTCGGTATTTCCTGCCGAACCTAGCAGAATATTATCGGTATTGTCCGTAACATTGATCACTAAGATGAATCAGTTTTTTCTTAGTACTAGGCGCAGTCGGGAATATTTGTTTCATCAGCATGGATAGCATTAAACTGGTACGAAGCACCGAGTGCCTGTCATCAGTACGATCATCATCATGAAGCACAAGTCTTTAGCCATACAAAGTGCCAATCAACATGGAGCAGGATAAGCAGATAAGCAAGTGCGCAAAAAATAAAGCAGCAAACGGAATATGAAAAACAGCTTGTTTTTATAGTTTTACTGTATGCTATTTTGTGATTATTTTGTTTTTTATTTATTTTTTATCAAATATTATGCAATAATATCAAATAAAAATTATGACACGCATAATAAAATACACCGGCGCAACTAACTTAAGTTTGCAGCCATAATTTGTAAGGTTCCCAGGCATTTATTAGGTGGATTATTTGGACCCCATATAGCCAAACGAATACGTCCCACCGCTACGGTGAGTTTTTCATCCAAACGCGTCACGTCAGGGACTGACAACCTGGTTGATTTTTCCAGATTCTACCAGGCTCGGCGAATAAGGTGCGGTATGGTAAATGGTGATGAGGCATTCTTGAATCATGTCCCAACCATCGCAAACGAGCAAGCGTCAGCATTCCCATCAGTCCATGGATTCTTAGTTCTAACACTCGCTTGCAGACATCTATATTTCTAACCTGATGCTGTGATACAACTATGGAAAGTTAAAACTGATCTGATCTCATGGACCCCAACCTAGGAGTCGAGTTGCCCGAACATCAGATTGTTCAACAGTCGAAACTTTTATCTGCTTGGACGAAGTCAGACTATGGCAGCTTTTACAACAAAGCCATTTCGAGTTAGCAATGTATGTTAACATGTTTTCCGATATTGACGTCGCTACAAAAGTTTTATTACGGATATTTACGTCATGCATCCGATGGTACCAAGTAACTCTGACATTTGTTTGCCTTGATGAAGCCCCAAGCTCCACCTTGTATGTTATTCGAAACTTTGAATCAAATTGCTGACAACCGAAGTCAATTATATATCTTAACATTTTTACGCAATATCAGTCTGTCGTCGTTTAAAAACAAAACTACAATATCACATGCACTGCATCTTTTAAAAGCTATTTATTATAGTTGTACTTGCATAATTCGTCTGCGTATTTTACGCCTTTAATTTTCGGCTTTGCTTGACACTTTGTCTGGCTCCGGGCTTGTGCTTAATGAAGGCGTTGAAATATGTAATGCTTTCCCTGATGAGGATACAAGTTTTACTTACTATTTATATCGCCCAGACATTGTGGGTGATTTTAGACCACATCAGCAGCCCCGCTACAGTAGCTTGTGTTGCTAAAAATACTGTAAAACAGAGTTTTCGTCTAATTTGTCAACCCATACTTAATATTTGTATGCGCATGGTTCTACATTGTCTGATTCATTTCATTCCTCTCTCATATGTCTGTCTAGACTCGGTCAATCTTTCATTAACACAGCCCACTGGCAATTACCTTTGTCTCGTAACAGTAAAAAACGGAAGTAAACTGTCTTGCCGATCTTGCTTCGCACAATCGCCCCACCCAATTCCTTTTTGTATATATCAAAGGTGTATGCACCACATCCCAGTTTGTATTTTCTATTTTCTTTCTCATATCTATCTAGGCCTGGGCCGTCTGACCTTATCTTGACGCACGTGCAGTCTATGACTGGGCGGCACTGCATACATCGGGCTTGTGTTTTCATTCATTCGTCCCCTTTGCATACACTTTATCATTATAGGTGCATGCAACTTGTTAACAACGTTCCGTCCCCTTTATTTTTAACTATAGTCCCGTTGGATCACATGGCAGTCAAGCATTGACACGTGCTGTAACTGTAACACCGCTTGTGAGGTTGATGTTTAAAATTGATTGATTATAATGTGATTACAATCAAAAATTACGATGAGCTTGTTCGTTCAGCCAAAATTTTCCATCTACCCATTCGCTCATTATTTTTTCAGATCATTTTCCTACCGACATGCACTTATTGAACTAATCCCATCCATGGATAAACCCCAGATTATTGGTCATCTACATAAATCAGTCAATTTTACGCTTTTCGATTGTTCCTGGGTACCCGTTAGCACCAAATTTCTCGTGGTTGGCTCGAAGCCCCGTGGAACCGGTGCGATACAAATCTACGATGTAACTGCCAAAGACCTTCAACTGGTAGCAGAGGTGAGATTCCGTTTTTCGCTCATCAACATCGCAAATTTTGGAATCTTCCATTAATGTTGAATATAGTCTGTTAATTTTCGTGGTAGTGGTTTAAATGTTGGATTTCACATAAAAATTTGATAAAATTTGTGTTTTAGCCTTTTCAATGACTCTTACATTTAAATTCTGTATTTATGATGTGCAAACCCTATTGATCGTTGTTTAGTTTCTGTTCGACTGCCTATCGGGCGTCAGCAAGCTTTAAGCTGAGCAGCTTAAACCTTGGCTATAAATTGTGTTGACCAAATTTTTGAACTATTGTTTGCAGCTCGTCACATAACTGCAGTCTCTCTGATGGACGTTCAGAGTGCTTTGGATCTCTTGGATGTGACAACAATGGTCCAGTCCAATTCTGCGATGCCGTATCTGTGTTATATTCAGATTTGATTCGTTTGACGTGATAAAGACGGTTAAATCGTTTCGGCTCATCTTCCAGGTTGTGGTCATCACCATCCGATAACACATGGTTTCATTACGCTTAATGATGTCCCCCAATCACGCTGCATGGCGGCTTTGTTCTAATTATTGTTTTGATAGGATGGATTAACCTTTTTATCACCCGAGGTCAAATTTTGAAAAGATTTTATTACGTCGCATGACAGTCAATACTGCAAGGAATCTCTCAGATCAATGTCGCACGCTCATTCTTACCACATTGTAGTTGTTTAAGTGCCTCTAATCCGGCGTCTAGTCATCCTTTGTTGGCCATTTTACTCAATTTTATGCAAATAAGTCATTGTGAGTAAACCTAACCACGACTCGCTAACTTTTTTCCAGTCCGAAAAAAGCAATTCATTCAAGTGCTGCACATTCGGAGCCAGCCGACTGCCACAGCGACATTTAGCAACTGGCGCATTTGATGGTCGACTCGCCATATGGGACATCGGGTCGACGTGTTACCTAGATAACCCCATTTACGGTGTTCAAGCTCATTCGGAAATTGTAAACGCTATTGATGCTGTCGGTGGTTTGGGAATCGGTGAAGGTGCCCCAGAAATCGCTACTGGAAGCCGTGATGGTTCAGTAAAAGTTTGGGATCCTAGACAAGCCAAACTCCCGGTGGCAACCATGGAACCAGGACAAGCAAGCAATGCTGACGAATCATCTCTTGGCAATGTGAAAAGAGACTGTTGGGCGGTAGCTTTCGGTCATGCCTACAACAGCCAAGACCGGTGTCTTGCCGCTGGTTATGATAACGGGGATGTGAAACTTTTCGATTTGAGAGCCATGAAAGTTCGATGGGAGTCAAATGTTAAAAACGGCGTTTGTTCCCTTCAATTCGACAGGAAAGATATTGAAATGAACAAATTGGTAGCCACTACTTTAGAAGGTAAAATTCACGTCTGGGACATGCGTACTCAGCATCCCAAGAAAGGTTTCGCCTCACTGACGGAGAAAACACAAGGATCAACCATATGGCAGGTGAAGCATTTACCTCAGCAACGTGACGTATTCATGACGATGGGTGGTAACGGCAATCTTTGTCTGTGGCAGTACCATTATCCTGCGAAACGTAAACGAATGGTTCGCGAAGAACGCCCCGATGGCCAAGGTGATATGGAAGTTGCTCAGGGCGTCATCGGTACCATTTCACAGTTACAAAATGTTACTTTGTCAGGCCAGCCTGTCAACAGTTTGGATTGGTGTCCGGACAAATTGGGCTTGGCAGTTTGTGTATCATTCGATCAGACCATTCGTTTGTTAATTGTGACCAAGCTGAATAAACTTTGATCAGGTTTTATTGGTGTTAATTAATTGGTAAAAAAAGTATGCATTTCAAGCTCGATTCATTATGCATTTCGAATGCGGGTCGGGGTCTTAGCTTGTTTCGTTAATTGTAATTAATATATGTGGGCAGAACTCCGCTACGTAGTTGCAAGTATGGATCTCTCGGTTTAGTCGGATTCTGTATAGGAATCCACCCATAAACATCGAAACAACCGTTTCTCGAAATGGTGGATCTCTTATCTTTTATTGTTGAACTATTGCTATAATGTTGATAAAAATCGCATAATAATCGGGCATGTGCAGTGGGGCCACAAATGAGTAGCCTAAATTCGCCCGTTGGAGTCTCACTGCGAGGGGATTAACGGAGGCAGCAGTTTTGTGAATCACTTAAATAACTTTATTGCTTTTTGTATATTAGTCTGTGGCCGAATACTGCCTATCGCTATGAGCGCTACAAGACATCGTCATGCATTTGCATTGTACGACCTAATTGGTCATTGACCGAAGGGAGCCAACAAAAGCAACAACTGTCTGCAGGTCCGCCGCATCCAAGAGATTACAGTCCTCGCATGCGTGCCGGTACAGCCATGCTCGTCATTTTTAGTGCAAGTTCAAGAAGAATTTTTCTATTTGGGTATTCTTCAAGTGCAGGAACTCTCGTATATAATTTTCTGTTTTCTTTCTCATATCTATGTAAGCCTGGGCAGTATCTTAGCCCACGTACAGTCTCTGACTGTGCGGCACTTTGCCTGGATCAGGCTTGTGCTTTCATACCATACCGTACCAACAAAAACAAACAGTTCTGAACATTATATTGCCAAACCTCACGACAGGGTTCGAGCTTACGGACAGTTCGAAATTCTGAAGGGTGAAAAGGCTACCTCTCTACTGTATGCGGATGACATCGCATCTATATTAACATTACTATCGAAGAGCTTATTACGAGGAGCATTGTATGTATGCGATGGTGAAACAGCTAACTCTCAAAATGATACAGAGAAAGTGGTCGTCGAATACTTGTAGACGCTCAATGTCCTATTTACGTAAGGCTCATACAGTAATACAGTCTGAACTCTCGCTTCGTAGACTCTACCTCCAAGTACTAGAAACAGTCCTTTCTGACGCTAGAGGTCACCTAGGTTGCTGAATGTAACGGTCGCCATAGAAATGCGTGCCGAAAGCTCGTCGTCTAACGATGCAGAATTATTAATGCAACTACCGAGATATGTGAAACGGTCTAGTTTTAAGCGCCTGATTGTCAAGTAATAAAGTACTGTTTGATAAGTTGATGACCTGCAGCAGAACACTGCACTTGAAGGGTGCGAAACGCATCCCAAATGCGAGAACAATACTAGCTAGCTTGTTTAGTATAGCCCTGGCAGTATCTTAGCCCACGTGCAGTCTAAGCCTGTACGGCACTGTCTGGATCAGGAGTATGCCTTCATTCATTTATTATAGCCCGCGCATTTGTGTACGAGTCGAAAAGTAGAACTATATGATTAGCATAGTCCACATATCAACTTCAAAGGTCGGGGAGCCTTGCATACATAATTCCATATTGGTATCAATTACAAAAATTAAATAAAGGGTAAATCGGGCATTTTCGTCAAACATTACTTGTGTTTGAGAATTTTAGCGTAGGGTCGTGGTAAACCATACCACATCCATGTCAGCCCAAAGCGCACACAGCATGTTAGCGGAACACCGGTGCACAGCAGCGTGTTTACCATAAAAAACTGATCAACTGAGTGGAATACCCCATGAAAGTCTTAAAAACTGGCTACGGTCGACTGCCGATAAGAATGCGGCTGTGTGCAGGCAACAGAGTGCTACGGTTTTATTAAAATCAGCAATGTGCTGTAAACAAGATCATTGAATCACTCGGAGAACAGGTGGTGAACCATCGAGCTGAGAAAAATGATGGTGTGTGAGGAGTTGCGTACCTCCATGGCCATTTGAACTTTGATAGTATAACAGGCACATCCATGGTCGAAATCAACCAAAAGAGATCACCAACCGTCGGGGCGGCCAGCTGAGTCACATGCAAGCCGACAGCATAATGGTTGCTTAAGACCGGTGCAAAGCTTACCTTGATGCAACCCAGAACACTACTACTCTAATCATGGGCAACCTCATAGATCGGTTTTCCACGGTTGATCGTACAAAGTTTCGTTTGGTTCACACACCACAACCGGACTTTTCCCTCATAGTTGGACCACCGTTAACAGTTGCACCGCTAAAAAGTCATCCAACTGCAGCAAGTAATCGAAATCTCATCGTGTGTTGCTACAGGCAGAATGTGTCACTGAAAAGATGAATCATATAGGCTGAAATTCAATATATTTTGCAAAAGATTTTCACTCAATAAGTTGAGAATATGAGTGTGTGTGACCTTTCGTGATTCAACATCCACCAATAACATCAAGGAAATATCATTAAAATTTATTAGCGTTTGACCTCTCGACAGGAAATTGCAATGTGGCTGATAACACATGAAAAAGGAAAGCAGCAGCAGCTGTGTGTGTGTGATAGCAATCCATGGCAAAATGCTTAAAAAGTAGAAAAAAAATTACAAGTAAAAAATAACAAGAACAGAATCACTGATAGGTCGCGCCAAAGATAAACCGGAGAGCGGACGTCTTCTATGCTGCCGTGTGTGGTCTCAGCGACGAGATGAACCGTACGTTTCACGTAATCGTTGTATAATTTCATCCACGTGTTTCTTCCGCTCCCGTTCACCTTTGAACACGCTCTGAAGAAATCCAGTGCGCCGCTTCTCCGATTCTTTGATTCGTTCGAGCAATTTCAACGCAACGCTTGGAGATACGCGGTCGTATGGATCGCCTAAGGTAGACGACAAATGTAGACTCAGTTTGGTATCGAATTCACGTGGGAAATTGAAACAAAATTAATAAGGATAATATTATGCAAACTTTGCGAAGATCAAATTTTCAGAAGAAACTGTTGTATGTTAAGTTATAAGTTACTCAGGATATTATCCATTAGATACTTGACGTACTTGACGTATCCTGTGAAACTCCTGTTGGAGCATAGGGCTGCAACAACGCCACGCCGCGAACTCTTCCTGGGCTGCTATCCTCAGCTGAGTCCATGTCATTCCGTCATCCTTCGCTTCACTCACGACTGATCTTCTCCACGACTGCTTGGGTCGTCCCACTTTCTTTTTACCTTGTGGATTCCAGTCTAGTGCTTGCCTAGTGACGTTATCAGCTGGTTTGCGGAGTGTGTGACCTATCCACCCCCATTTTCTTTTCTTGATGTCCTGATCAACGGAGTTCTGGTTGGTTCTACGCCATAGGTCTGTGTTTGAAATCTTCTCAGGCCACCTGATGTTACGAATGTGGCGCAAGCACTTGTTGGACAATGTTTGTATCTTGATGGTGATGTTGTGGGTAACCCGCCATGTTCGGACCCCGTAGAGGAGGACTGCTTTTACGTTGGTGTTAAAGATGCGGACTTTGCTGCGCTGGGACAAGGCCTTAGATTTCCAGATGGGGCGCCGGGTGTTGAACGCTACCCTTGCTTTGCTGATTCGGCTCTTGACGTCGTCTTCTGTGCCACCATCAATGTTGACCACGCTTCCAAGGTAAACAAAGCGGTCAGTCTCCACCACGCCTTTCCCCTGTAGATGCAGTGGCTGCTGTAGTTGGTTGTTCAATCGCATCACCTCGGCATCACCTCGGTTTTCTTTATGTTGATTTTCAGGCCCGTCTTCTCTGCCTCTTCTGCTAGGCGCGTTAGCTTAGCCTGTGCATGCTGTTGCTTGTGAGACAGGAGGCCGATGTCATCCGCAAAGTCAAGGTCTTCGAGATGTTTGGTGGGGGTCCACTGGATGCCGGTGTTGCTGCCCTCTGTGGTTCTTCTTATAATCCAGTCTATGACGATCAAGAAAATTATCGGCGAG
>JACCGJ010001092.1:42182-58037 GCA_013407085.1 Atriophallophorus winterbourni
GTCTCATGCTAAGCTCGCCGTTCGTTCCCACCCTAGTTCCCCAATCTTTAGATTGATCTCAAGGGCACGGAGGGAAAGTTTGCCGAAATAACTTTCAAATGTGACACCACTCGTGAGTAGTAGATAAATAAAATAATGGCCACATAAGCAGGTACAAAAACTCATGTTCTCGTCTATTCAAACAGCACTTGATTAGCTTATTTTCGATGCAGAGTATACTAAAGTTCATTCTAGTGTTATGCCAAGCCATGCTTAACCATGAGTTGAGCAAAAGCAATAAATGTAAGACACTACAGATTAATTACTGGTTACAATCAAAGCTGAATATTGAAATCTGTTATTTGAGTTGTTGCCATCACAAGCTCTTGCGCAAAGATTCTGGCGGTGCACTGTCTGAACTGAAAGAAGCCACGGGCTACGAATCCTCACACTGGTAAACGCGTCTCCCAGGTTGGGGTGGAAGAGATTAAAACTTGCAGTGGCTTCTTACCCTCAGTGATATGGCTCAAAATCGTGTCCAGTGGCGGACTGGTTGTAGACATCTTGGGGTGTTTGATTAATCTTGTCTGTTGTCAAGTGAAGCGACCAGGAAAGCTTGTTATGATGCGTGACAGTGAAGCTGCCATGATGATGTCGCTCTACTAGATCACAAAGCTTGCTTGAATGCATGTTTGATTCAAGGTGTATGCAAACTCACCCCAGGTAGCCGGTTATAGGTTCAGTACCTTTTAGGTCATAAACTCTCCCATAACGTTAGAATTTTTACAAGGTCATGGTTGTAGGAAGTTTAAACACTTGGTACATGTTACCGGATGTGCAATCGTGCAGCATCTGTGCTGTCGGCTAACATCGTGCTAAATTGATTGGCCCCCGTAGTGAGCATGCACGCTGATTGAAACACACTGGAGTCTCACTACCATTTCTATTTATATTTCCCCCCTCATATCTCTCTAGGCCTAGGTAGCCGGACAGTATCTTAGCCCACATGCAGTCTCTGACTGTGCGGTACTTTGCCTGGATCAGGCTTGTGCTTTCATACATACCGGTGTAATGCTGTCAATGATGATGATGACGTAAACCAAATTGAAGCACTGGGGCATAAATAGATTTTAAATGTCCGCGCCTATCAGCGAATTGTTAAACAATACACCATATTGACAAATAAACATTAAGATATGTGATCGCTAAACTTGTTGATGGATAATTATTTTTAACTTTTAACTTTACAACCTGCTGCTGTGTGTAAGCGATAAATACTGAGTCGAAAAACAACCAATCAGAGTTCACCTCTGAGCCTTTAAAGATACTGTGAAAAAGCAGGCGCACCTTCACGTTTTTTCTTCTTTGAAAGATAAACATTCCAATCGTCATTTTTGAACAAGTCCAACAACTGTCGCAGGTCCGCGAATATGAGACACAGCATTTGACTGTCCAAACCAGGAACCGGTTGAGAACGGGCGAACGATTCGCATTGGGCCAAGTCAGCGCTCATCTGAAGGATGCACAGCTCGGTCAGTTCGACCTCCTGAAATGCATGCACGAGTGCAGTAAGTTATTCACATGCGATATCAATCGAGTATATTCGATTAGGTAAAAGGACCATAGCAAGTTACGTGCGGAAATGCGCGAAATGATAGCCGTGCTGCCAAAATGGTTCAATACATTCATACGACAGTGAAAAATATAGTGAAGCATGAGTACCATAAAAATAGTGAGATTCAGTACGTGCTCATTTCAGAGTGATGGATTATAACGGATAACAGATGTTCGATGACAAAGTGCCACACGAACAGACAACAGTGTACCGCAAAATCGTTAACGTCTCTGGGTAATTAATGATAAATTCCAGCTACCGTGAATTGAGTAAATTTGGTTGCACTTCCGGGGCTAGTGGCAGTACAATCAACTATCGTGACCCTGAAAATGTATGTATGTATGGAAGCACAAGCCTGATCCAAGCAAAGTGCCGCACAGTCAGATACTGCACGTGGGCTAAGATACTGTCCGGCTACCTAGGCCTAGACAGATATAAACAAAATAGAAACGGTAGTGAGACTCCAGTGTGTTTCACCATACAGCTCATTACCGGTGGCCAATCGATTCCGAACAGCAAAGTAACGCAGCATTAAAATAGTTGAGGGATGGTAAACTAAAGTGAAATTTGAAACGCTGGTCCCGGCGTGATGAAATAATTTGCCATCGGTACTGAATGAAAGAAAGCAGAAGCCTGATCCAGGCAAAGTGCCACACAGTCACAGACTGCACGTGGGCTAAGATACTGTCAGGTTGCCCAGGCCTAGACAGATGAGAAAGAAAATAGAATAGAAATGGTAGTGAGACTCCAGTGTGTTTCAGCACGCAGCTGAATACCGGCGGCCAATCAATTTAGCACGGTGTTAGCCGAACAGCACAGAAGTGCTGCACGATTACACATCCTGGCATTCGGAAAAACAGTCAAGTCGTACTGCCACTGACAGCATCGTAGCCCATAGACCCTTTCTAACTGCATGGCATCTTGCTTGTGACTTCTTACTGCATACATGCGGTTATAGCGGGTTTTCCCTGTCAATCGCACTGGCAATGAATGAGGCTTAAACAGAATGATTACATGTGCACACTTTCTCTCCAACCCTGATAATTTTCTTTGCAAAGCAACAATCAAAATGGCAGAACACACAAGATCGATCGATAGTGTTGGGGATCAACATCGTGCGGCGAGTGTTGCATACACGTGTAGAACAGAATCACCCACATGTTTCAACAAACATTGGTGGGAAAAAGAGCATCAACCAAAAATGGAATTTTGCATGCACCTGTTGGTTGACCAGCAGATCGTAGAGCGCCACGTGGATGCGTTTGCACACGGTCATGCATGCGGTCTGCGACACCTTCGGGGGGATGTTTGAGAAGAGACGGAAAGTGGTGGTGAGCCAATTGGTCAAATCGACGATATGTTCGTTTGGTTTGAATTTGGATGCGTCCGAGGTATCGCGAGATGAGAACCCGTTCGACTGACCTTCACCAGTCTGCGTGTAGTCCAGCATGCTAACAAACTCGTCCACGCACACGTTCAAGTGATTGTAGATCAGCGTTTCGATCAACGCGCGAATGTCTTTTAACAACGATGCGCCATACAGTCGACTTCTCGGCGATGTGGCCCCGGTTTGGGGGGTGATTACGGGATCTCTCTCCCGTGCAGACACCTGAAATCAAAGCAGCGGATGTGACGGTGGCGTTATCAGTGAAAATTGCCAAAAGTTATCCAAATGTAAATAGGCTAAAACCAGACAATATACGGATGTTGTGCAAATTCCTTGGAAAATATGAACTGTGGTTGCCGAAATCAGAATAAACGAACTGAGTAACTAAAAATATAAGTAAGCCTGAATATTAACAGAACGTTTTGAAACAATAGTATTTGAGATGCTTCGTGTTAGCAAAATCGAATATAAATGCCTGTTTTATGGGCTTCAATGGTACGATGAAAAAACAGACACTAACAACGCTAATGGGCAGGCGAAAGTATGATTAAATGAGGCTCTCAGTGTAGGGATGTCTGCATTACAATACATTCTCTACCAGTTTTGGGCTGTTTGTCGTCATCAGATGGAGACAGTCAGATTAGGTCCAGTGGCACAACGAAGTGGTGGTAAACAGAAGAATAGTATGAAGCCGGGTGAAGACGACGAACTACCGTGTGGAAATATCGAATCATGGTGCGAAGCACCTAAAACACAGCAATGAAAGGTGTTGTGTTCAACTCACACCTCTGCATTTACACACCACTATTGTCTTTCGCAAGTGTAGTCGTGTCGAATCGGCCCGCTTAATCATAATCGCTTACTCTACGCACACTTGAGGTTATGCGTACTGATGTTTACCTGCTGTTGTGCCGAGCGTAAAGTGTATGTGCGTCAGTTTCTCCCACCTTCTGGACTGCGTGCACACTATAAGTGGGTCGCCGGCCTCGACCGAAGTTTCTAATCACAAACACTCTACAAAACGTTCGAGGGTTCATGTAGAATGCAGGCCTATGAGTGTCAATTGATCATGGACACAACGGCACAGCAGCACTCTTTGTGCTTCAGGCAGTGACGACAAGATTGCTTAAAATAGCTACATGAGCTGCCTCGGTGTTTGTTCTTGCACCCTTTGACTGATGAAGCATCTGTTTCAGAATCGAAATGTTGCCAACCAATTGTCATAACCGATTCATGTTTGCAAAATTGCTGAAAATTCGTGTGCACGAATAAAGTCATCATCATCATCTTCTTCTTCTTCAAATCACTCGTTTTGACTGAATTTTGTAGTCGTTGAGAACACAGCTGCAGATTCTCGATTTCCAAATATGCTACAGTTAATATCTGAATCGGGGTTATGCAGATGTCGGTTGAAAATAAAACCGTGTGGTATACATGCGATATTCAATAGAATAAGTATCCACACAGCATATTCGATCAGTGCTAATGCCGGTACGCACCAGACACAGCTGCAGTAGTTAGACACCAGCGAATAGATGTGTTGAGGTCTGGCAACCTATCAAATACCGATCACCCATACGAAATCACTGTACCAAGTTGTAGAAAAGTAAATTAACAATGAAACAGGTCTTAAAGGAATCAATATGTTTATGACATTACAAGTCTGCTCCGAGCAAAGCATCGAACGGTCATAGGCTACACGTGGGCTAAGCGAAAATGAGAAAATCACAGTGAGATTCTAGCAACTTTTGCATGCAGCTCAGTACTAGTGGCAAATAAATATAGATCGAAAATTATTTAGATTCTATCGTCCATGAGATAGGTATCATTCTCACTGACCTCGTTCAGGGTATGGGCTTCCGCTTGGATCACTTCTTCTGATACGGTGGCGGGAATCAGTTGTTCTAAATAGCTGTCTAAATGGCCGCACGCTGTTTCGAGTTCTTCCACGTTTGTGCAAAATTGCAGCAAGCGAGGTAATTTGCGTTCAGACTCTCGCACACACGTGGTCAACACGACGTTCAGGCAGTCGGTGAACAGCGCATTCGTGGCACGATTTACCGTATCTTCCAGTTCACTAATTGCCATGTCCACGTGGGTACAAAAGCGATGACACGAGTCAATGTATTCTCGAACAGCGGTGTAAATGCGGGGGACCATCCAGGAGAAACATAGTTGCTTCGGGTAGCTCAGCGCAGAGAACTCGGCTGTGATGCAAGGGGCATAAAGACTGGACAGTTTGGCAAGATCTTGCTCCGATGGGATGGTGATTGGAGTGAAGTTGTCTTCTTTTATTATGCGAGTAAATCTTAAGGTAACGGGGAAAGATAAATTACGACGATGATACGAGCAATGCAATTTCATGTGATAAATGAAAGTCAAACCGAAAGGGCCAAGAATAAAGGGTGTATTGATATCAGTTAGACAAGTTCATATATTCGAGGAACAAATAGCTGGTTGCATACGCTTCCAAGCGCCATGCATAGAAGCTTGCCGGTCGGTGGTTGATTACAGGTGGGGCATGTAGGAATAAACAGAATGAGACCCCGGAGAACCTAACATTGTTAGAAACAAACCCAGAATAACCCAATATATTCATCATGCAACAGGTATGGTATTAAAGCACAAGGCCGATCCAGGCAAAGTGCCGCAAAGTCAGAGACTGTAGGTGGGCTGAGATACTGTCAGGTTGCCCACGCGTAGACAGATAACACAAAATAGATAGAAAGAAAATGGAAATGGTAGTGATACTCCAGCGTGTTTCAGCCTGTAGCTCACTACCGTTGGCCAATCAATTTAATACGATGTTAGCCGTACAGCACAGAAATGCTGCACGATTGCACATCCGTGCACAATGTCATAGGTGCTACTTATAGGCTAAACATGTGGATTTACAAGTTCGAAGTAGTGCTAAACCTTCGTATCGTGCCAAATTGAATGTCATAGGTGATAAGCACATGGGAGAATACGACGCGCTATCACTGCCACTGTCGTAAATCTACCGAGGCTTGAGCAACCGTGCTACATCTCAGCCCATGTCCAGCTTGTGGCCTGCACGAGTGGCTCCCCGAACCCGGCGGAACTGCTTCTACCAACAGGAGAAGGGGTGAGGGCGAGTTACTGGCGCCTGAAAACCAGTTTGCTTCGGGCAGATGTAGCTCGTTAGCCTGGGAGGGCATTTCATCCAAGGGAAGGAACACCCTGATTTTAAATCTCCGCTGCCTTCCGGGATACCCTATGGCGGGAAAGGCTTCGGGAGAAAACCATGAAGAAAAACCTGGAACAGAGTCTGGTAGGCGGTTAGTTGGTGCACACCACTTCTTTCTGGCAACTCCCTGCTGCCTTGCAGGTCGCACTTGGTTATGCAAAGGCTAGAGAAGCTGACTCGGACAAACGCCGTATGGTGCTGGGGACGCCGCTTTGTACCCAAATCCCCAAGAATCTTCATTGAAGCCGACTCATCCTCCTGGAGGAGATGGTCGCACATAAGTAAGTATGGCTGAAGGGCACATTTTTTGTCCCAGGATTGGGATTTATACATACAAACCGTGAACAATTATAGCGACATTAATATAGCAGTTTCCTTACAGCTACAGTGCAACGTTACTTCGATTAATACACATTAATCATTAAACCAGGGATATAGAAACATGTCAGCTACAACTTGAATCACGTATAAACCACAGTCAATGCAAGGTGTACATCATCATGTTAGTATGCCCTTAGTGAATCTTGTTAATCAAACCTTGGAGTGTGCCGACAAGTAAAAGTAGAACGTAGATACGTATGTGTGTATGAAATCACAAGCCTGATCCAGGCAAAATGCCACACATTCATAGATTGCACAATGGCTAAGATACCGTCAGGTTGCCCGGGCTAGACAGATGTCAGGAAGAAAATAGAAATACAAATGGTAGTGAGACTCCGACGTGTTTCAGCATGCAGCTCACTAAGGGTGGCCAATCAATTTAGCACAATGTTAGCCGCACAGCACACAGGTACTGCACGATTCCACACCCTGCATCATAGACAAATTAAACTCCCAAATGACGATTGTAATAGGAATACTGTCGAACGTGAGAGCATTGAAATACGGAATTCTCAACTCTCGTAATGCAGCCTTCGAAATAATGTGCACCAAACAAACGTTGTGCATTTGAAAAGGATCAGATCGATGAGAACCACGACCTGAACAGCTCAGCTGTGCAAACACGCGGAAAACCAACGTGGTGAGGTGTTCATACAAACACACACCACCGTACAAAGCGCAAGCATAGAAATCACGTGATCGGCGTTTAAGCAAGTTTTCGTGTGCATAAATGCAAGTGATTAGCGCCTCGAGTTGAGATTATTTGAAGATTTTAAAGCAATATCTTCAGCTCCGTGAGAAGACGATAAAACTGTTCAATACTCGACTGAATTATCAACGCTAACCCTAGGTTCATCCGGGTTCAAGTAGCCGGAAACTGTCTATCTACTTACATATGTAACGCGAATGTGGAATCAATCGGCACTGTTGTGTTGTGCAGCTAACAGCGTGCTAAATTGATTTGCCCCTGCTAATGAGCTGCATGCGGAAACACACTGGAGTCTCACTGCCATTCTTATTTTATTTTCATTTCTCATGCACGGATGTGCAATCGTGCAGTTCTGCACTGCCCTGGACCTACTTTGTTAACTTGATTTTCCACTGGTACTTAACTGCAAGCGGAAACACGCTGCAATAACACGGCCATTTTCCCTTATATTTGTTTAGCCCTGGGCAACCTGAGAGTATCTTAGCCCACTTGCGGCACTTTGCCTGGATCAGACTTGTGATTTCATGCATACATACATATCTGTCTAGACCTTTGTAGCCTCACATATAGCTTACATACACATAGCTCACATAGCTTATGTGCAGTCTATGATTGTGCGGCACCGTGCCAGGATTACAATTGAGATTTGATACATATACAACTCAGGTTGCGCAAGTGTTCGGATCA
The DNA here is from genome assembly GCA_013407085.1 of Atriophallophorus winterbourni. Lineage (NCBI taxonomy): Eukaryota > Metazoa > Platyhelminthes > Trematoda > Plagiorchiida > Microphallidae > Atriophallophorus > Atriophallophorus winterbourni. Next base: position 50,149 of record JACCGJ010001092.1, read on the forward strand.
ACCTTAGGTACATTGATTGGTTGATCTGATGATGAGAAACGATCGCGATGTCTATCTACGTGCAGTCTTGGGACGATACTTTAATTTCAGTAAGAAATTTAATTGCTGAATAAGTTCAACGATAGACATTCTGGTCCCTATTGGGTGCACGGGTGTGCAATCGTACAGTACTTCTGTGCTGTGCGGCTAACACCGTGTTAAATTGATTGGCTACGGGTAGTGAGCTGCATGCTGAAACACGCTGGAGTCTCACTACCATCTTTATTTTCTATTTCTCATATCTGTCTCGGCCTGGGCAACCTGACAATAATATCGCCCACGTGCAGTCTCTGACTGTGCGACACTTTGCCTGGAGCAGGGTTATGCTTTTATACTATACCATACCCTATTGGGTAACTGGTTTGGTCTCAAGGAGCATACAGCTAGGTTGATTGCGAAACAAGAAGAATCGCGAAAATTGTCTTTCTCCATAATTGCTTGTTCGGTTAAGGCAACGAAGGTACGCATCGTGCGAAGCGGATAATAAAAACATGCAGCATCACATTTCCGGATACCGATAGAAAGCCAGTACTACAGTGGTGGTTTGCGTGTCTGTTTGTGTGATTAATGCCGAATCAATCAAGCGAAGTGATAAAGAAGGTTGGTACGCATTCATGACAGTGAACGTCGCAAAACGTCTGTCGTGTGAATGTTTTATATGCATTCGAGAGGTTAGTTTGTTGGTTGCGCGTGCAGGCACTTCAACACCGAGTATCTTTGTGGTGTAAATCCGTCAGTGCTGGTTTCCGAAGTCCCTTCGTTCTTCATTTGTAGTGGTGATTCCTTCAGGATTGTGCTAATAACCGAAATACTGCATGCACGTAAGGTTACTTTTCATAATTACGATAACCATGTGAATTAGTTGAGTGACGCAATAAAGCAAAGTCAAGCATAATTCCATATAAGAAAATCAATCAAACGATCGATCGAACGAAGGAAGGAGTACCACGCGCCTGTAAAAACATTGGAAAAAAGCAAAAACGTACTTTTCTTTCCAAATGCCGCCTAATAATCGTTGATAGCTGCGTTGAATCCAAGTAATCATTTCACATAAAGCAGTTGTTGTAAATCCCAGACTACCCATGGTACGATTAAGCAGCACGGAGAAATCTTTCAAACGCAGCAATTCGTTCGGTGACTCGCAAGCGTTCGCGTTCAGTCGGGCGAATTCCACCAGACGTTCCACGGTGTTAGTCCAAAGTTCCTCGAGGTAGGTCTGATAAGAAGCTGACGAGCTTGACAGAGTGTGACGAAGATGATCGTCCACCGTGAAGAAACCACAAATTGCACCGAAGAACTCTGCATAATTACGCATGGATCGCTGTAGAACAGGTCAATTGAAGGGGAATTAGGAATCCCAATCAGTATAGCATTGTGGTGACAGGGGTTTAAAAGAGTAGAGTTTACATTCGCTGAACTATTGAAAACACGAGCGAGTCACCAAACAAATGATATGACTACCAGTCATCATCATAATCATAGACAGCATTACATCGGTATGGTGTGGTATGAAAGCACCACCATGATCCAGGCTAAGTGCCGCAGTCAGAGACTGCACGTGGGCGAGGATACTGTCAGGTTGCCCAGGCCTAGACAGATATGAGAAAAGAGATAGAGATGCATTACATCGGTAGCATGTACCGAATGCTTAACCTCCACACAACCATGAAAAAGTGGACCTTAAATAGCTACGGATTACATAGAAGAATAAGAACAAACAAATTGGGATGAGATGCCTAAATCTCGAATAAACATGCATTCAATCAAGCTTCGTGAACGAGTAGAGCTACATCAGCACGACGGCTTCCTTGCGATTTTCACTGCCATGCAACATAAGCATTCCTCGTCACTCTACTTGACAACATACAAGGTTGATCAAACACAACAAGAAAATGCTTAGTACGAGAGTGTCATTGAACACGGTTTCGGGGCATATCCTGAAGAGTAACTAGCCATTGCGATACCTAATGGCGGAGACCCCAGCCTGGCAAACATGCTGCGCCGACTTTGGAAAGATTACGAGTAAGTGTTTTTAACTGCCTATGCCATGTGACTGTTTGGCCACCCCGAGATTTACGCCAATCAGGATGCATTATTAATACACGATCGGTCCCAAACATATTCCAATCGATCTGAAATCACTTTGGGGTTCTGTGGAATAAAAGTATCACTTTACCATTGTTTGAAGGTTCATTGGACCTAATCTTACTGTCTCCACCCGATGACGTCAAACAGCTAGAAACCTGTTGTGGAGCGACGGGGTGGCCGAGACGACGGTTCATCTCAATCCAGATCAACGGTATACCCGTTCAGCTTCAACTGGATACAGCATCGGACATCACAATCATCTCCGAAGCAATGTGGAAAAATCTTGGCAGCCCACGTATCTATTCAACATGTCCACCTGCAACCACAGCCTGTGGTGGATCGCTCAAGTTAATCGGGCAACTGAAGTGTTGTGTGTCTTTCAGAGAGAAAACAGCAACATGTACCTGCTACATCATCAAAGCCCGGGACTCCTTGGAAGCATTCCCCAAGCGGACACGCACTCAGCGTCACAACAACATTCCAAGTAAGTTCATCTCCAATCGAACGGACAAGCGGAGAGGTTTGTCGACACATTCAAAAGAGCAATGCTCAAGTCTCGAGGGGAGGGGACTACTGTCGACAACTTGCAACGATTCCTGTTAGTCTACCGGACGACCCCACACGAATCCCTAATGAATAGTCAAACGCCAGCAGAAGCACTAATGGGTAGAAAACTTCGTACAGTCCATAACGCAATGATCCCGAAGCCACCGCAAACTCATGTTCATCAACATCTCAGTCACAGGAGCTTCAAAGTGGCATCCAGCGTCTATGTTCGTGATTATCGACAACGAAGAAACCCATGGATCGAGGGCAAGGTTGTATGTCGGAGAGGTAGCGTCATGTTCGACATCCAAGTTGGAAACGACATTTGGATACGCCATCTCAATCAATTGAGACCAAGAGAAGGACAGTCGGAGTTAGAACCTGCGGAACCAGTGAATCTTCCGTTGGATCTTCTATTTGATACCTTCCAGTTCCCACATCCTCCGGTTGAAATACCACCTGACAATATCGCTCCCGATCGCGCACTAGAACCCCGACGATGGACTAAGCGAAGACGCAAGACTGTCGTACTACTTCAAGTGAACCCCAAGCTCTGTCGGTACTGAGTCACTTTTAAAAAGCGAGGTAATGGGGAAAGACGTTTATTTTCCCTAAAAACTCAATATCTTTAAAGATATTACGACTCTATGTCAACATTGATTTGAATTATTTGGCGCGAAAACCATGATTATAATTTGATCATATTCGCCCTTTATTCTCATTGGTCCATCGAGTCCTTGACGCGGTTTTAATGCGCTATTTCCCAAGGTTATTCCCTTTTACATTCTAAGCCTATATATATGGATGAGTAAACCATGTTTGTGATTATTGGAAGTGAGCTGCCATACGAACTTCTCTGAAGCCTTGGTCTTCTCTCTCAATAGTCCGTTGGGCAATATCATGGGAAGCATATCCGGGTGCATTATTAGCTCCATATCAAGAACGTAACAGTATGTGCAGGAAATGTGAGCACCACAATATATTGCTCAGTTCCATACAATGATAGATTGCGGCTAGACACCACACAAGCTGACAGTAACACATTAGCTAATTTCGTCGACTGCCTAGTGTTACTAGATTGGGCAGCTTATCATTCGTTGTTGAACATGCATACATTGGACTGGTCTACATAGACGTGCGATATCGCTATACATAAAAACAATCCAGCTGTTCGTTAGAGCTTACTTGCTGGTTAACCGAGAGACTCAAAATCAGCTGGCACTGCTTCCGCCGTTGCGCACAATAGTAGCGTTCAAATTCAGCGCGTTCATGAATCGCCGTATGGATGTGGAGACAACGATAAACCGGACCAAAGTCGACCAAATCCTCGGTGCGAAGTGATGACAAATTTGGTTCCTCGCGGCTCTGCATTACGTGATATTCGTCACCTCGATTGGAAATGATCAGTGAAAGTTCATCGATTTCTTTTTGGAGAACATTTAGTTTGACTTCCGGAGCTGTAAAATAGTCGTAGTGTTAGATCACAGATACGATATAGATACTAGGAATAGAATACATGCGAAATCATAGAATCAGCAAAGGCCGCCCAAGCTATGAGATTTAGCCTAAAGCATGTCTACAGGTTGTATAGGTCGAGAAACATAATTTTATTGTAGATATAGTGCAAAGAGCTTTAGTGATCAACCATGGCAAGTGGTATTTGAACCCAGGTTATCCACGCAGGCTAAAAACGCTGAACAATTGCATATTTTTGTGAACAATTGAAATATAAAGTGTGCAAGCACAAATACAAGCACTAGCGAACACCGTACTAAATTGATTTGCCACCGGCTGTGAGCTGCATGTGAATACATTCTGGAGCCTAACTACCATTGTTATTCTTCTTTCACAGGCTTGGGTAACCTGACAGTATCTTAACCCACTTGCAGTTTTTGATTGTGCGGCATTGTGTCTAGATTAGGCTTGTAATTTCATATATACATACTAGCGAACATCCTTGCTAAGTTTCTCCGAGAGTATGACGGAAGAGTACGTATGAATTAATGGAATCACGAGCCAGAAGTCGATCGTGGGTGTAGGTGCATGTACGTGTGTACCAAATCACAAGCCTGATCCAGTCAAAGTGCCGAACGGTCAAAAACTACACGTGGGCAAAGATACTGTCAGGTTGCATGGGCCTAGACAGATAAAGTAATCGAAAATGGCATTAAGACTCCAGTAAGTTTTCGCATGCAGCTCACTACCGGTGGCAAATCAATTTAGCACGGTTTTAGCCGCACAGCACAGAAGTACTGAATGTTTGAACAACCGTAGATTAAGGTGTAAGCGACTTGAGCAACAGTGAGAGCCAGCCAGTACTAATGGCACAAAGTATAGGGACGCTGTGACCTTAGCTGGAACCTCAAAAGACGTGCTAAGATAGCCAGTCTTTGAATTTTTTGATAGTATATCTAGGTAGGTTGAACACCTTAGTCAATCATTCAACCGCTAATCAGTCGCCACTATAAAGATCATCATGTCATTACATGGTTATAGGTAATTCATCAAGTGTAACGATCAATCAGAGTACCCCATTTCAAGTGTTTCGTAGTGAACAAAAAACGGCATCAAATCAGAAAAAGACGAAATATCTTTTGAAGTTACTACAGCTTGCACGGATGCGTTCCTAGCTTCAGTGCATCTTTTTTCTACCTAAAAGACTGATCTTTTCCTTATTCAATCTTTATTTTCTGGTTTAACAGCATCACATGGTACATGCGATAGGATTTCATTCACAGAACAGGGTGATAGATTGTCGCAGTTATTTTCTGAAAATTGTCGGCATTCATTTGTCGCCTGGATATGGTGGAAAATGGATGTTGATGCGTATTTACCATTCTGCCGATACCTAAATGGCATGATCTACCTACAGCGAAATAAGCATGACCGATATCGCTGTTCAGTTCCAGTGAGGTTGATGCTAAATTGACTCTTCACAGGCACATGAAGGTCAGTCACATTTGGTTCCGTCCACGATGGGAAGATCAGGCCAAAGATTAAGCTTGCGTACGATTTTGCAGCGTCGGGCTTGAGCTTAATAAAAACCACTGTAATCATATGAGGCATTGGGGTCGCAGCTACGGAAAAAACCCTCGAATGAAGTTTTGCATGAAAAATGAGATAAGGTTGTCCGTTAGCGCCAGTTGTTTACAACTATATTGTAGACTGGATCATTGAATCAGGCAGCATGAGAAAAATGAAAGTCGGCAAGCGGTAAAAGCAATGCGTAAAAAGCAGTTTGTTTTTATAGTTTCACTACATGCGATTTTTTTCATGAAATATAATATAATAATACCGGGTTAAAAAATTAAGACACAATGAAATACACTGCCGCCAATGACTTCAGTTTGCAGCCATATCTCTTAAGGTTTCCAGCCAACTATTAGGTGGACCTTTTGGACCCCACCCAGGCAAACGAATACGCCCACTGAGCCTAGCGCTACGGTGAGTTTCTTCATCTCAACGCGCCAAGTCACGAAATGGCCACCCCATCATTTCTCCTAGCTTCTGTAAGGCTCTACGAATAAGGCGTGGTACGGTAAACGGTGATGAAGCATTCTTAGAACATGTCCCAACCATCGCAAAACAGCAAGCATCAGCATCCTCTAAGTCCGTGGCCTCTTGGTCCCAATACCCGCTTGCAGACATCTATATTTGTAAAGCGATGCTGCCACCTCTGCAGGCAACAGGTGTCAAAAACAGAAAGCCGGTGGACATCTTCTGCTCGGATAGACCAAAGAGGTCATTATCAATATAACAGCTGAGAGTGATTCGTGACATAAGTTGTCAACGGTAACAAAGAACGTAAATCTGAGATTGCGTGCCGTCTGTGGTGTTTTGTGAGAACCAAATGGGATGACGATTAGCGACGAACTCGTCTCTGATCAACGCCCATTCGCTGGCGTGATTCGAGCCATAAATGAATCCTGGAGCCAGCCGAAAAGTATAATGAATGAGTAATGAATAAAATCATAAGCCTGATCCATGCAAAGTGTCGCACAGACGTAGACTGTAAGTGGGTGAAGATACTGTCCGGTTGCCCAGGCCTATGCAAATGAAATATAAAATAGAAATGGAAGTGAGACTATAGCATGTTTCAGCATGCAGCTCACTACCAGTGGCCAGTCAATTTAGCACGGTGTTAGCCGCACAGCACAAAAATACCGCACGATTGCACATCCGTACACAGCCAAACACTCCACGTGGGCTAAGATACTCCCAGGTTGCCCAGGCTTAGACGGATGCTAGAAAGGAAAATGCCAGTGGAACGTCAGTGCGTTTTCGCATGCAGCTCGCTACGGGTTACAAATCAATTTTGCACGGTAGTACCGGACTTAAGTAGAAAATAACAAGCTTGAAGTCGAACATTTTACGGAGCAGTCTGGTAACGGGCAAAGATACTATCAGTTAGCTCAGGTGCATACAGCAAGATTTGACCTAGTAGTGCATCCATAGTAAGTACAGGGCAAATGTATTCTATCTAATACCAGTAACCCTTTGCTGTGTAACGACAAAGAAGTCTTAGAGAGGAACGCGCCGGAGAATAGTTCTTACTAGCAAAATCAAATAAGGTCGTTTTTGGTACGCGTTCTCGGGTATGGGTATTATTGTATATACATAGAGTAGCGATATTCGTGTTGAATTGAAAGCAAAAATATATAACTAAACAGTTACCACTCGTGTGTAAATTCGCTTCGGGTAAAAGCAAAACCGTTAACTCGAGTGGTCACACCAATATGTTTATGTTAGGCGTAGCATCATACAGTTGGAAATTCGAACAAATCATACGAACAAACATCAAAGTGAATGAGGGTGTCGTAATAACTTACTGCCATCGATATCAGATTTCGTTGGAGAGTAGTCTCGTTCGATCGTGATAGTTTGAGTCGAATTCGGTGAGAGTGATTTATTACTCGAGTCGGCGGCTGTGGACGACTCGAAGAGTGAATCAGGATTCATTCTAAGCGCTTTTGCCGTCTCGCGCATTGCAATTGTGCCCAGACGGATGGAATGTTTGCGAATACGCTCCAAAAAATCAGTCAGTTCTCCGAGACTGGCATTCTACAAAAAGAACGCATACAAGGAACCGTAAACGAACGAGGTATATAATAGAAACGGATGGACGTCCATCGAAATGGTAAACTGTAAACTGAATGGTAGAATCAAAAATAAGTCCTCGTGGGATTGGGACACCTAATGTAATGCAAGAAAAGGAG